>JAJIRX010000028.1:0-222391 GCA_023853785.1 Psilocybe azurescens | reverse complement strand
AAGATCGGGGAATTGGAAAAATACACCAAAATGGTTCTACAAACTCCGAAAACGATCTCTATCTCAAACCGGAAAAATGCTCTTTTGCTCAAGGAAAAGTGGAATA
Organism: Psilocybe azurescens; assembly: GCA_023853785.1. NCBI lineage: Eukaryota > Fungi > Basidiomycota > Agaricomycetes > Agaricales > Agrocybaceae > Psilocybe > Psilocybe azurescens. The sequence goes on along the minus strand of JAJIRX010000028.1, from coordinate 222,285 downwards.
TCTTGGAATGATTGTTGAAGCAGGAAAAATCTCTATGGATCCAACAAAACTCAAAGGAATTCAAGACTGGCCAGCACCTACTACTCAAACAAGTCCGATCGTTCCTGGGCTTTGGGAACTTCTACCAAAAATTCATCCGGAAATTCTCTGAAGTAGCTCGACCTCTAAATGAACTCCTGAAGAAAGACAAAGGATTTCTATGGAATGACACAACTCAAGCTGCCTTTGATGAACTGAAGAAACGATTCACGGAAGAACCGGTACTCTTGATGCCCGACCCATAAACCATTTCAAATGAATCTGGCGCTTCAAAATATGCCTCCGGAGCAGTCCTTACTCAACTGGACGGAAATGGCGAAAGACACCCATGCGCATTTATATCAAGGCGTTCTCTCCAACTGAAAGAAACTACGAAATCTCGACAGGGGAATTACTGGGAATAATCAGATCATTACAGGAATGGAGACACTACATCCAAGGATCAGAACACACGACTACGGTATATTCAGATCACAAGAATTTGACATATTTCAGATCGGCCCAAAATCTAAACCGACGACAGGCGCGCTGGTCTCTGTATGTCTCAGAATTCAATCTGAAGTTGGTACATCTACCTGAAACAAAATGATTCAATCCGATACCCTTTCAAGATGCCCTGATTTCACCCCAGAAGAAGACCACGACAATGAAAACATCACCTTACTTCCAGAAAAGCTATTCATCGACTTAATCGACGCTGAGTTACAGGAAAGAATTGCCAATGTAGCGAACTGGACACAGCACAGCAGAAGCAATGAAAACCCTATTAGAAGGAGGACCACCAAATGCACGACATGACCTCAGAGAATGGAAAACAGAAAGCGTGAGCGGCAAAACTATCTTATACTACCAAGGACGAGCCTACATCCCAAAGATCAAACCCTCGGAAAGACATAGTCAAATCATATCACGACCCTATCTCAGCCGGACACCCTGGAGAATTAGAAACATTCAATTCGGTAAAACAACACTACTGGTGGCCAGGATTACAATCATTTGTCAAGCAATACATAAAAGGATGTGCCGCCTGCCAACAGTTCAAAATAAATCGACATCCCTCTAACCCATCATTCATACCGATACCTGGACCAAAGTCAGCCCGACCCTTTGCAGACAGTGCTATGGACTTCCTTACAGACCTTCCACCAATACCTGGACAAGCAAGGAGAAGTTGAATTTGATGCAATTCTAAGCATCACCGATCACGGGAACACAAAGGACTTATCCTTATTCCATGCCGAATGAAAGGACTGGATGCTGAAAAGACTGGCAAACTCTTACTGGACAATCTCTACAAAGGTTTGGACTACCAGACAGCCTCACATCAGATCGAGACCCCAGATTTGCCGCTGAATCATTCAAAGAACTAATGAAACTCCTTGGAGTAAAATCGAAATTTTCAACTGCTTATCACCCTCAAACGGACGGAACAACAGAGCGATATAACCAAGAGATCGAAGCCTATCTATCCATATACTGCTCGTCTCACCCAGAAGACTGGCACGAACGACTTGGGACCCTCGAATTCACTCACAATAACCGAAGACATGCGGACAGACAGAGAACACCATTCGAATTAATTCTCGGATACTCCCCCATTGCAATTCCCACCGCATTCGAACACACCAAGTTTCCTTCAGTAGAAGAAAAACTGAAGTACCTTCAAAAGGATCGAGAAGAAGCCCTAGCAGCCCACGAACTAGCCCGGACAAGGATGGCTGAAAGGAAAAACTCGAACTTCACACCGCTTCCATCCAAGGACAAAGAGTTTGGCTAGAAGCGACAAATTTACAGATGAATTATCACAAGAAAATGGCACCAAAGCGAGAAGGACCCTTCAAGATCAAAGAAGTCTTAGGACCCCTAACTTATCGACTGGAACTCCCAAAGGATGGCTCATTCACGATGTATTCCATGCGACACTTCTTAATCCATACCACAAGACCGAAACACATGGACCTAATTTCATTCAACCGCCACCAGAGATATTAAACAAGAAGAACATTGGGAAATAGAGACGATTCTCAAACATCGAAAAGAGGAAGAGGATACCAATACTACGTCAAATGGAAGGACTATCCGATCACCGAAGCAACGTGGGAACCCGGCCGGTCTTTGAAGAAACCGGTAATGAAATCTTACAGACTTACAGAACACGTCACAAGCTGTAAAAAGACCACCATCTTCCCTCACTCGACAATCAATCAACATGCTCTCCTTTCCCTCAATCAAACGCGTCAAGTCCACTCTCTTTCCCCAAAACACTCACGAACCTATTTTCCTCACGACAAAAATACCAAAATCCCAAGAAGATCGACAACAAATGCTTGAAGAACTCGAGATAGCGTTCATAATGTCTCAAGATGCGGAGAAACAAGCACGCAATGAACTCAAGGACAGATGTGCAGCAATGGCGCATGACCAAAATCTAGAGTATCAACTGCGGATTTCCCAGCTCAAGGAAAAACTTAGACCCGGACTGGCAACAAAGGCTATAAGAAAGGTCAAGTCGCTACACTTCTAGGCAACAAACATCGATATCCAACAATGTCTCATTCCACTGCTCGTGCCTCATCTGTTCCCCAATCTACTACTACATCGTCTCAACTTTTTAATACTCTCTCCGTCTACGAACTACTTGAAATCTTGAAAAATGCCGAAAACCGATCACGACGTCAAGCCCTTTGCCCCCTTTATTGAACGAGAACTTGAATTCTTCAACTATTTATCTGGCGAAATACGAATCATCGAGGCGGACATCGCAGTCAAACAGGCGAGAGTCCGAGTCCACCACAAAGCCGCCACCGACTCCCTCAAACGTCTTCAACTCAAGGGTTTCGAATGAGCCATCAAACACGTGCTCATCAAACACCGCACAACACCCCCACAGAACAACTCACCTGCAACCACTGCCACCGCCGAGGACCAGGACATACAACAAGATACTGTCCTTTCAAGCGTAACGACTCTCCTCACAGAAGCGATTACTTTGATTATGACGACCCCACGGATGACGTTGGCATCGCAAACAATACCGGAGAACCCTACGGATACTGAAGACCATTCGACTGGGACAGTCGAACCTTAGGGGGTAATGTTATGGACACTTTATTTTCTTTTTGCTTTTCCTTTTTCTTTTCCTTTTCGTATATAAAACCTTCCTGTCACATGATGGACAACATCATGTGATTGTTACAACAAGTCTTTTCTTTTCTTTTCTTTTCCCTTTTCTTTGTCATCCGTCACATCATTGATACATCATCGTATGTTCTGATGAACTTTGCTTTCCATCATATCTATGAAACTCCATCATATCTTTGATGGACTTTCACTTCTATCTTTTATGATACATCTTTCGATGAACACTTGATCTGTTTCCTCTATTCTTATATACATCTGCTGATGAATATTCAAACTCGTTTCAACTTGCTGTGCGGTTCATAGTATTTATACCAGGAAGGATCCACTGTATTCTTTAGCTAGTTCTTGAGAATCTAACCTCCTCTTACTTGACACCGCTTGGAACTCACTGTTCTTGACTACTTGACTGTTGGCTTTATCCACGCACGTGAATATAAGCTTGAAGTCGTAACAGTGCCAGATCCTTGCCTGTTACAAGGCCAACAAGAGTGTTGTTGGAATCTGATTCCCATTCCTCTATTAGCTATTCATTTACTCATTTACTCATTTACTCAATATATAAACTTCTATGGAATTTGTGGTGTTGCTAAAGACCTGTAATTGCCAAGGAAGTACCTACTGACAGAATACTATCTATAAGTCCTTATTCTTGTTAACCAGCAAGCAGACTCTTTAAAAACCTCAGTCCTTTCCCAATGCCATATTCTTCTCTTCACCTGTGTTCTATACAACATGAAGGTCTGCATCAATAAGATTTGATGTGTGTTGGAGGTCATGAACATTGAGATGATTGTGAACATAATTGACAGAGTCATGACAGGATCATGTTTCAGAGTTTGGATTATAATTGGTCTGGTATGAAAGATCAGGCAAAAAATGAAGATATGATTTCCATGTAAAAGTGGGAGGTGTGGAAGCAGGCAGAGGGATGAAAAGAGACTAGTGATGTGCTGGCTCAGACTTGGCCTGAAAGCCCCGGCTTTGGCTTGGCTTTGGCAGCTTTAATTCTCTCAATATCCCTGAAAATAGGGTGGGGAACTGGTGGTTGACAGTATGTGACCCAGGTGCCAGGTTCATGGGAGTAGATTCCCTCTGCCACATGCTGTAGCAGGTCTCTTGTGATGGAAATCTTGTAGAATGTTGGTGTTGTACCCACCATTGTGATGCCAGGTATTATCTTGATAACACTTATTTCAATAATGTAATAAGTAAAATAGAAAGCATAAAAAGACTAGCCTTTTCATCAAGTGGTTCCATGCCAGTACTGTTTTACTGTTCATTATTAAATGCAAAGGCAGCAGTAGTTTATGTGATCAACTGTGCTTCAGGGTCTGCCCTTCACCTTTGAAGTGCTTGTCTTCTTGAACAAGCAGAAGAATATTGTTTCTATTGCAGTCAATTATACAGATATTGGTCTGGGTCTGTCTAAACTCACCACAAACTAAAAGGCTCAAGGCATTCTGAGAGCAAGCAATACAATTGTGTTTGGCATAACCGAGGGCCCTGAAAAGTCCTGCTGCAAAAGTCATGAACTGCAGACTTGCCCAAGCCCAGAATCATGACTATATCTAACAGATGAAGGAGCTCAGCATTTAAGCCATTGATGGCTTGTGCTGCATCAAAGGAGGTGAGGAGCTCAGGGTCAACCTGTGGCTGGGGTAAAGCTTAAACACCAAAGAAGGTGAGAGGTTTTTCACAATAAGTATCAATGCAGTATGCAGCCAGCTCATTTCTTGTCCAGTCAATTCCAGATTTAGCTGAGTAAATCAAGTTCATGGTGGTGAGTATGAGGGACATTACAGCAATGTGCAAAATGCTAGGCTGTTTCCATTTTTAGGTGCCTGCTTTCTGTATGGCAAGAGCCTGTACAAACAGCTGGATTTGGTAACCGATGAAATATAGAGGATCCAAAGAACAATAGATCAATGTGATGGGCAGCACCAGAGATATGATGTGAGGGAATAGAGCATGGTGTAGAGGTGGAAATGAGATGCTAATACCCAGTGTGAGTGCAGTCCACCTCATTGAATTTATACCCAACCATGTCACTTTGCATCATATCATATTGTGTGAATCACATTGTATCACTACAGAGTATTTAAGGGAGGGTTGGTTATCACAGTGTAGACATCACAGAGGAAGGTTTGTATTAACAAAGACAATCAGAATAAATATGAACATTAGAGTAGGAGAACACAATTGTGATAACAGCAGAAATCAACTTGATTAGTAGATTGCACAGCTTGCTGCTTGTAGTGCATGCTCTGTTTCCTGTAGCAGATCCAAAAACAAAAACAAAAACAAAAATGCAGATTCAAGGAATTCAGAACCCATTTCCATATGTGAGGGAAAAATGGGCAAAGGTGAAGGTGAGGGACTTAGACTTGAGTCTAAGCCACTCGTCAGATCTGGACCCAACTTTGTCACTGTGTATTGTTGAATCCAGAGAATAAAAATGAGGGTGGTTATCAAGTAGAATAGAGCATCAAAGAGTAAGGTTGGTATTGGGTAGCCAGAATAAGTGTGGATAATAAAAGGTGTTACAGCATATCTGCAAATAAAACAACACTTTTGAAGGCAAAAAGAGGTATGCAGAATCAAGGTAATTTCCAAAACATGCATGGCTAACTCTCTCAATCTTAGCATCATGGCAGAGCTCAGCTCTTGCATCAACACCTCCATAACACCTCCTGATTTTCTATTGTTGCTGATCAGTCAGTGAAAGATTGAATGATGGAGACTGTGTCCAGACCAGCTTGCATACAGAAGTAAGTAGACATTTGAGTGTACCATTTACAATGAGAATATATTAAAGATTAAAGGGAGAGCTTTTCATAATATGAAGAGGAGACAACTGGAGAACAAATAGAAAAATATTTGCTTAGTGATGCATTGATAGCACAATGTCTAGACCACTGATCATGTCTAAACCTCCCTAAAAATGCACAAAGACAGTCCATCCTTGAGGTCTTTCTATTATGTGCTGCAAGGTATATCCTAGTAAGGCAGTGTATTCTGTATAAGAAGACCCAAAGATACATATACTCTCCCCCTCAACTATTTTGGTTCACTCCAAGGCCATAGTTTATATATAACTAACATTGACAATTGTAATTATAGAAAATTGAGGCAACCTAGTGCTCTTCACACCTGCACTGCTCTTTCCAAAGTCACATTTTGTTTAATGTCTGGTACACCTACCTTGCATTGTTGTATGGTTTGTGATTGTGATAAGACTTACAATGGTTTGACAGAGAAACTCTGGGTGATGCTGATATCAGGGATGCACACCGTCACCATATTGATGGCTTTATGGGTGCTGTATACGGTCCACCGAACCCGTCCCGTTGGCCCCAAAATTATATTTTTACAGTATGGCCAACAGTACGGAGGATACCTGTAAGCACCATATGAAGACAGCTGTATACAGCTGTATATGGCTGTCATTGTAATCTATTTTTATCCTATGTACATTACAGGCACTGAAGTCGATTTGAATGGGACTGATAACTAAGTCTTCAACAAGTCTACACATCAACAAAGTATACACATAGTAAATCTCTATTTTCTTGTCCTAAAGTTAAGGTGGTAGATATTTTGCACTTTAATCTACTAATTGTGCCGATTTTATATACTAATTAATTATATGTCCGTATCCCTACCGTATACACCGTTTTTGGCTGTATTGGTACCTGTACCATCCCGTTGAGATAAAAAAATTCCAAGTATGGCTACAGTATACAGGTAGCCTGTATCCCATAACCCAACTGTCATTTTACAGCTGTATACCATATATGGTACAGTGTGCATCCCTAGCTGATATGGTTCATTATTGTCACTGGCATTTTGATGGTTGTAAGATGAGTTCTGGGCTAGATGTTCAGCTTGAGGAAGCTGCAAAGATATGTGCATCCTATCTGTCCTTCCTCTTATATTCATTATTCTTTTCAACTGTTTGCATTCACATTCCATTTGCCATGTCACCCCCATTTGCCTCCTTTCATCCATGCTCTATCCACAGTTACCTTACACAACCCCTCCCACTGCACCTAACTTGCTGGTTTTTTCTCTCATTCTCTTACCCCACTGCACATAATCACTGATTAGCAGCAACTCACACTTTTGTATGCATACAGGAACTTCATCATGATTGCCAATATGTTCATAAACTGCAATATGCTCCCCATTGCGCTGATGCAGATCCTCATCACCTCAGTCCCTGATCTATCATGGGGCTTGGATGATAACAATAATGCAATGCTTGGCCACCCACTGACATATTTGATGAGGTACACTATGCTTGGGACAGCGGTGTGGCTTTTTGTCTTGTTCTTGTAGCACATACCCATACTCTACCTATTCTCTGCTCCTCTTATCACCCCTTTCCCTTCCACATCCCTTTTATGCTTGCACCATGATTCTTATCTGTATACATTCTCTAAGCCCTCCATTTCTTCTTCTAAACCACAGGGCTGCTATAGCTACAGCATAAGCCTCCTCTCATGCACAAACACTATACTTGCACCCCTCTTCCCTCTCATCTTGTCCACAACCACAGCATTAATTTCCATGCTTGGTCTTGACACTGACTGTGATGGTGAGCACACACCACTCCTTGTAGACTTTGTGGGGGTTCTAAGAGATTCAAAGCTGTCAGAACAATGTATACTGAAGGAAGAGATTATCAGAGGTTCAGAGATGTTGAAATAGATGCAAAAGCTTTGTAAAATGCTGAGAATGAATGTTAAAGGTAAGGGAATAAGCTGGAATAAGGTTTGAAGAGCTGCAGAGTTGAGAAAATAGGTGCAAAGCTAAAGGAAAAGGTGCAAAGCCTGCTAAAGCTGCTGGATATGTTGTTGGAGGTGTGGAGTATTTTGAAGCTGTAAAAATCACAAATTCTGGGACCAGAGAGCTTCTGTGCCCATTATTGCAACAAGATGAAGGAGCATGTCCAAGAACTTGTGCACATTCTTGGAGAACATGAAATGGTCCACACTGGCCAATTTTGCTGCAGCAATTTGTTGAACCACATTATTTTTAAGAGAAAGTGGTGGTCCTGGGGAAATTTAGATATTGCTGACATGTGCCAAGCTGGCAGACAAGAACACATGGCTCTGGCTCCAGTGTGAAATAGCTGACAGCTGACAACACACAAAGACTGACTTTGGTCACACCTTTTATCTTGGCATCTGTCCACTGAAGAAGGCCATCCAGCTGCACCAGTGTGTCCTCATCAATCTCTGTGCCTAGCTTGGTGTTCTTGAGATTGGTGTTGTCAGGACAAAAATATTTGGTGATCATGCTCCTAAACTTCTAAAGGATGTGGAACACTGAAGTGAGTTCTATTCTGCTGCAGCAGGAGCAAGTTTTACACTTTTAGATCCTCAGTCAGTAGACATAGTGGTGTCGAGGAGTATGGGTTGATTCACAGGTAAAAATGTTCTCCTGAACTTAGATGAGCATAGTACATATGCTCAATTGCAAATTGTTGCTGTCTTGGAGCCTATTTGCACTACTTTCCCTTCCAGACAAATTTGGCAGAAAAAACCTGATAAAGAGTATTTCTGGCTTCCTTATATTGTGCATTGGCTTTGAAATAAGCAGTGAGCTTGGTATCTCTGCCTGCAGTACAATCTAAAACCTCCTGAATATTTAATGTCTGGTCTTCATTCCATGTAACCATTTGTTGATCAGGTAAATGAATCTGAAGGCAAACAATAGATGGATGTTCTTGATGCATGTGGAAGTAAAAGTGTGCTGAAGTCCTTCATATACAGAAACATATTGTGCATCAAGATATAACTTGACCTCATCTTCACAACATCCAAACTCTATGGTAATGTGGTCATGGCCCTTATAGACATAATTGTAGATATATTTGGTGGCCTTGATAGAAGCAATAGACTCAACATTGATATGACAGTGATATTTCCAGATATGATAATGGCAGTGAGCAACAACCCAGTGATTATCAACCTTTTTTCAACCACCAATGTCAAACTCCTTTCCAGTGTCACATCTTCTGAGATTTGCATAAGAGTCTTCATTGACAGTTGTCTAGTCACAATAAGGCTTGGGAAAACATTTTGAACATTTGCCATTCACATGACATTGAGCAGTGGTGTCACCATTGCATGGAGTATGGACCATGAATTTCTTAACCAATTCAAAGAGTTCTGGCTCTTTCTTTTATCTGGAAATTCAGCTGAAATAAGGCTGTCAATATCTTCAGGTGTGCAAAGTTTGTAATCAGGATATAAAAATACAGTCATGTGCATATGTGGGAGGCCTTGCTTTTGAAACTCAATTGTCTACACATTTGCAACTGCTCATCATATAATGCCATCTTTACAAATACCATTGAGCATCTCCTTCATTTTTGTATGAAAGACTCTGACCACCAAATCAGGACCATCAGAAGACTGTTGTCCAGGAAAAAGTGCCTCTTTAATTTCTGGCCAGTTTGGGTTGGCAGTAGTAGTGATGAATAAGTCAGCTCCATGAAAATAGTGATTGATAGTGAGGGCATTCTGGCAGTTCTTAATCATGTTTTGGGTGCTTCCAGCAAATGAAGAGGGCAAAATAATCCTTTGGCCAACATTGGCACCTTCAGCATTAGAATCAGCTGCGATAGCATCCATAAGACCTTGACATGTATCATTTCTGAACTTCTGCTGATTTTGTCTAACCCACTGTGATTAGTTTTTCTCTGAAGCTGCCCAACAGTCTACAATAAATTCCTGAAGAAGCTTTTCTACCAAAAACAAATGTTGAGATTCATTTGTTGCTTCTCTTGGATGAAGACAATAACAGAAATATTCTGTTTGTGAGATGTATTTTTGCTTTTTGGTTGTGGAGCTTCATTAGCATCCTCATCCTCATCCTCATTAAAAGCCTGCTCAGCAGCTGGAGGATTATCATCAATTTCTACAGCCTCTCTAAAAGGAATGTTAGGATGCCAGCCTAACTGCCCAGTTGGAAAAAGAACATAATGAAGTGGAAGGTAAAGAGGGTGTAGTTCACTGATTGCTTCCAGTCTTTTTCCTGCTCTTTGTCTCAGAACAATATCCTTGCCATTGGGATATACTTCATCACCATCTTCAGGAAGAATTACAGCCACTTCATTGGATGTAACTGATGGTATATTATAGCATCAGCAATCAGTTTCATGTTCATAGCAAAGAATAATTGTGCATTGCTGATCCATGGACATGTTATGTATTACTTCAAATACTTGTTTATACAGCTACAGACCTGAATGAGAAAGATATAGCATATCCTGAAGAATACTCATGGTGGTTCTATCCAGCCCAGAGTTTGCAGGATGACACATGGAAATTGAGAGCTTCAGCAGGATCAAAAATATGTAGCTGAGCATATAAAGATGTAACACCAATCTGAGGAAGAAGAGATCCAGCTTGATGTGTTAACCTTCCTTGGACTTTGAATACATAAGGTACTGCCAAATATGATTGTAGAAGTTTTTGGATTGGGGATCAATATTCTTAAGCAATGCATCTAATTCTTGAGGAGGATTTTTCAGCTTTGAAAGAACAATTTCCCCACTAAAACAGTACATTCCAAATATGTAAAGATCCTTGCTTGAACTTGTAAGACACTCAATCATCCAGTGCAAGGCACCACAGTTTGCACACTTAACATCCATTTTTCCCAAATTATGGACAGGCCAGTGACAGCTAAAGGGCTGTTGTGCAGCAGATACAACTGGTTGGGCAATGAGAGGTGGAAGTGGTGCAGGAAGAACAGGAGGGGGGAGGCTGAAGAGGTGGAAGCACTGGAGGAAGAGGAGGAAGAGGCATAGATATCACTGGAGGAAGTATCTATTTCTTCATCAATATTATGTTTAAAATCACAGAACCTTAAAATACATACAGGAAAAGGTTGGGGTCTAGCACAACATCCACAACATGGTTGTGGAGGAGGTGCAGGAGCAGCAGCTAATAGCTGAGCCAAATTTGCAGGCAAATTGTTATACTGAATTTCATTAAACATAGCAGGAACAGGAACAGGATGACCAGGATGACCACCTCATTGTAGTGGTAAAGGAGCTGGTGGAACAGCTGCTAAAAGCTGAGCTAAATTTGCAGATAAGTTATTATACTGAATTCCATTAAATATAGCAGGCTGGAAAACAGGTGCATATAAGGCATTTGGTCATGACATAGAGTGCAACAGGCTTGAGGACTCTCAAAAACATGGGCATCACACTCAGATTGCTGTGCAGCAATATGAACATGCCAACGTGGAGTATTTGGAGGAGTTTCAGGCCTATAAAATATTCATCAGCTTGTTTTCTATATCAATTAATATTAAAGAAAAAACACATGGTTCAGAAGGCATATTTTAAATGGCACAATCACCACCACCACCAAATCCAAACACAGAAAAAACAGGATGGAATCCTGCAATGGCAAAAATAACATCCTCAAACAAGACAGAACGTCTATCAATTTGTAGTATCATTGTGGAATGGTTAATGGACAAAATTTTTTCGTACAACATTCACTGACCTTGTCAAGCACCGTGACAATGGCCACCAATTTCCTGATACTCTGAGTCAGGACTAAAAAAACATATGGTGTATGTATTCTTGTGGGCCATTTCTTGATGCTTAATTATCAAATATCTCCCATTGTGAAGATGGCCTGGAGGCCATGAGTGCCCGAGAAAATGATGGCGATATCATTGTCATCATTGTAAGCTCATATCCCTGATATCCCCAATGTAGACCACAATGCATTATGAGGAATACGTATAAATACGAGCGTGAATAAACTGTTCCTCCCCACCCACTACTTGACCTCAAACTTAACAACCTTCTCCGACTATGGACTTAGGCCAATTCTCTCCACATTTCGATCCCCAAGATTATATGCTTTCAGCCGAATTATTTAATGACATCTGAAGGATGAAATCGCGGCGAGAACATTGACGCCGTCCTCGCATCTATATATGTAATGTGGATCTGGTCTCTGAGTCGCCTGTTTTCTCTTTCTCATGAGTATTCCAATATAGGGGAATACCCATCTACGAGGACAGAAAAACCCGGCCTTAGATAGATCTTCGCTGTCTTCGAAGCCGCTTCGAAGCGAGAATAGGGCGTGCGTCGTACCAAAAGTGTCCATCAAACCAGCCCACGTATACCGAACGACATCGAGCGCAGACGGTCATTAAAATGAATAAATTCGTAGAGTCACCACCGTCCTGGCTCTAGTCCCAGGGTCACATCGTAAGCGCGATTTGCATTGAAGGCCCCAGTTTATTTCGTGCGCATGATCATGACCGACGCTCCCATTCCTGTGCGGAACGAATCTACACATATGCCCATGTCATTTTAGGAAAATCTAAGGTCTTTATATACGCAACAGGCATAGACTGGCACTTTTACATCGGGACCCTCATCTCCTCCAATGGGCGGGCGAAAATGATTTCTACACGATCGCCCGAATGCGATATGGTCTTCCGGGACGCTGTCGACTCCTACGACGAGGTCATAGATTCCAGATCCACTTTCCCTGCTCACCACCTGCCCCGCGGTCGAGAGATTGATTTGGCAGTGTTTCATGTGCTGTGCTACATTTGTCGTCCGGTGGCGGTTTTGGACGCGACTGCAGCACCTCGTCTGCGCTGCTGCCTGGCATGCATGCCTAGCAGCCAGGTAATACTACAGACTATGACATTCTAGCAAAGCTATTATCTCGCACAGCTATTATAAGGGTCCTCGAGATCGATTTTCTGCTCAAATGGGACTTCCTATCTCTTTCGGGTATAACTCACCTAAAGGTATCGCATGGTAGCCATATCAAAGGGCCGTCACCTTCTGAGCTCTTTTGGTGCGCTTACTTGCATGGAACACCTACGACTGTTATATCTCGTTGGAGATGCCCTTCCTGTCCGTCCTGATGAACCACCCTCCAGCTTGTTCGAACTCGGAGCGTCAACGTCCTTATCTTCCCACGATCCGCACTCTCATAATGAACGGGAGTATCGACACTCCTTGCTTCTTTCCGGAGGACTTGGATATCCTATTACCTAAACTCTTCCTGCGTCGCATGTTTAAAAAACACAATCATTTGTATACTCCCACTCATTTCGAGGTCGCTGCATTGGAAAAGGCCGAGCATTATAGACTACTCTAAAGCACCTTTCTTCAGTAAAATGAATAATAGAAATGAATACCTCGTTCTTGACAGTCGGCTTAGAGATGAATTTGATGTAGTTGTCAAGCACATTGTAAGCAAGCCTGAAATGTGTCTAAGGATCTATTAACTCACTCGTGTGCGCGTGAGGATGGTGCCAGGTCTTCACAACGTTGAGTTCCATATAACCACACTCAGCTCTCGAATCGTGCCAAGCTCAGTTGTTATCCTGTCTCAGGCTAAGGGTGCGCGCTTGAGTAGTGTGAATGAAGAGAAGATATTATGCCGTGTCGAACTGCGTGTTTTGTGATTTCCAATTTTCGACTAAGCGACCCGTTTAGACCCGATGCTGTACAATGTAAATGTCCCCTATGTCGAAGTTGAGTATTGTACCTGTGTGTACTTCTCGACTATCGAGATTCCAAAAGGCCCCAAATGACCTTCATGACGTCTGTAAGTAACCTTAAGTAATACGATTCGCTTGGCTAAGAGGCTTTTGGAACGTCATGCTGGTGGTAGCTTGTCAACATGTCTTGGATCATCTGGAATGTACCAGTCGGAGGAGATTTAGAGTAGTTGGAGCCTGAGGATTGTTGGGGACTAGATTGTAGTGTAGGAGACTCCTTATGACGATGCCCTATGGAGGCTACGGTCCATAAAGTGTAGTATTTAGGGATGTTGGAATACACTGGACCAGTACATATGTAGCCAAGGACGAAATTTGATCAGAGCGCATGCACTGGAGGGCTAGATGCTGCAAGACAACTGCAAGATGACAATTAGATTCAATAGAATCGCTTAGCGTAGTTTTCGATCGGAGTCGATATTACAGGTCCTTCCAGGTTATAGATACCAGAGAGGGCCAATGGGACTGAGACGTTGATGAGAATATGGTCATGAAGGTTGTGTTGAAGGTGCAGTGGCAGTGACAGCGCGCCAAGGTTGCGGGAACAAGGTCGGATCAGCAGTGATTGATTATGTAACGCAAACGGAGCGGTTTTTGTGGGTGCCTGTTGGTTTTGCGCCTGATTATTTTGGTTCGCCTGATATTAACCACTCGTCACTCTTTCCTTTCTTTCCACCCCTTTCCTTCCTTCCTTTCGCTAATCCAATGTCGGCGACAACTGTCACGAAGACAAGAACGAGGACGAGCACCCATTCGATGTCGGTTGTCGCCACAGGGAGTGCCTTCTCCTATACCAATAACTCCCAAGTTCGCATGCGGAGAACGAGGCGCAGATTATCAGCTCCATCATCAAACCAGCCATCACTGAAACTCTGCAGCTCCCTCTCCTACTCTCTCGAGGCGCTCGACCTTTCTTCAGCTTCACCAACACAAACTCTCGCCTCTCTTCGCTTCCTCGTGCTTTCGTACCTCGCGGATCTCGAACGGCGTTTGAGCGAATATGAATCTCCCAATTTCGAGGCGTGGACGCTGCAAGGGGAGTGGACCATAGAGGAGGCGACACAGTGGGCACGCACCGCCCTTGAGATGCTGGAAGGCATCCGCGCGGATGTCTGTTCGCATCTGCCAGAATTGCCTTTTGTCGATCTGTCCTCCATGGAAGCTTTCGTTAAATCGCACCTGCCAGACATCCGTGACGTTCCCAACTTCACGGATATGCGCTCACATTTGCCAGACATGTCGTACCTCCCTGATATGTCAGAGATGCGCTCTCACCTGCCCGACATGCCTTCGCTACCCGACATGGCGGAGATGCGCTCACACATGCCCAGTCTTCCTGATATGGACGGCGTACGATCCCACTTCTCTGACATGCGACACAAACTAGACGACGTTCGTACACGTTTCCACGAAATAGACTTCCAGCGACCCTTCAGCTACATTCCTACCCTTTCGGACCATCTCGAGAACCTGCATTCCCATCTTTCAAGCGTAGACATGCCGTCAGAGCTACCCATATCTTCTTTCGCGCCGAACACTGTACTCGCCGATCTTCTCCAATCCCTGCTAGACTCTGATATCGTAAAAGACATCTTAAACTCAACTCCAGATGCTATTATTGAAGGAGAGAATATGCTGGAACGTGCCGCCTACGAAGTCGCCGACGCCGTTAAGCGGTCGTTCGAGGGTGTCCAGCTTATCAAGTATTCCGACTTGCCTCATCCGTGGCGGAATAATCCCTTTGTTACCCATGGATATCGGTGAGGACTTCTTTCCGACTTAACTTGTTCGCTTCAACGTACTGACTTCCTCTAGATTTATACCCATAGAAAAATGGCCCCTCATCGTCATGTCACTATTTACGTGCCATAACGAAACTTGTAAGCATTCTTTCGCACATCTCTGACAAACCGTTAATGTTTGTATTCCACTAGTAAATATTCATACTCACTTAATCCCATTCCTCCTGTGGGGAATAAACCTTATCCCTCTAATCTGGAACACGCAAGCCTATGATACCCCTGAAATGCTGTTCATGGCATTTGCCCTGCTCTGTCTGGCAAGCAGTGCTGTATGGCACACAATGTCAGGTTGTGCGGATCATCGCAGCATGGAATTCTGTGCGCGGGTAGACTACGTTGGCATTGGATGGTGAACAGCCTTTGTTCTTCATGTGTTGTTAGCGTGAGCTGACATCCTTGACGACTTTCTTCAGGCTCATCAGTGCGAGCATTGGCACCATTGTGCACTATGGATTCAGCCAGTGCCATCCGAACATTGGGCGTGCTTTCCTCGGCGTATGCTTCACGACAGGTGTAGCCGGCAACATTTTCCCCTTCATGGCGTGGTTCAATCAACACCAGTACCGAGTACGTTAACCTGAACCCCTTCAGACAAGTTGATTCGAATACTCACACGTTCGTCGGTGTTAAACAAAAAGTTCTATCGCATTGGGTTCTTCCTCACGCTTTCGTTCTCTGCGATCGGGCCTATGGTCGTGCTATCTATGCTGCACTCAAAGGCGGAGATGTATGCTTTCGTATGTGCGTATTGTTGCTTTGCTTGAAATTTCTTGTTATTTTTAAATCGCTAATTATACCTGTCACTTTTTTCTTTAGCTCCGGTGTTCCCATCATTGCTCTCGTATATAATTGGACTCGTCTTCTATGCGGCCCATTTCCCCGAGCGCGTGGTGCCTCCAAACATCCAACGCAAATTAGACACCATCGGTGGCGGTACGTGCTATTTTCTCTGCTATTTACTTTATTTTATTTTTCCTTTCCTTTTTGCTCCTTGTTTCATGGACAGTGCTCTAACATCCTTTTGATTGTTAAATTCAGGTTCTCATGCGATCTGGCACTGTTTCATCGTCCTCGCCGTCAGCCAGCATAAGACTGCGATGGATCACATGAAGAACGGCCTACAATGCATGATTCCAAGTGCAAGTGCATAAGAAATCGGATGAACGCAAAAACGTAAATGTATCCATTCGATTGTAGAGCTGCGGTGCGATTGAAACGGGACAGACAATACTAATCCGTTGTGTTTATTTTCATTCGTCATGATCACGGCTTCAAGATGGTCATTGGTGCTTTTGGGTCTTTTGTTTATAGCTTGGACACACCAACGGTTCTTCCTGGCCAACCATTGAGAATCTCAAGAAGCAAGACGATTGTTGCTGTGTCACCATGAAGCTTACATGTTGGAGAAAATACCGGCAGTGTGGGTTAAAATTTTAAACATCCATTGTCGGGGAACGCACTATAATTCTCACTGCCGCGCTGGTGTCTCGTGGAATAGAGGAAGTTTGCAGGTTCTTCCTGCTGCTGCGAGTCTATGAAGACGCATCCACTGTTACGAAATGACTGATAAAGTAATACTAACTTGTAATTGGATTGGGCCTGGACCAAGGTCACTTAACTGTTATAGCCAAATTTTAGACGCTCAAGCCTCACATTCACTTATACCACGTTATGGACACCCTCTGAGAGTGAACTGAGAGTGAAAACGTTTTCCCCTCTATTTTGTCTTTATCGACTTGCATAACATCTCTAAGGCAGGAGATCCATATGGTCGCAGTCATTGCCATGAAAAGGGCAGATATTTAAAACCCAAAATCTACGCTATCAGGCAGCTCGCCCTATTTCTTCACACCGCCCCACGATAGTAGTTGCTAACCTCATATGCTGATACTGTGATAAATTCTCTCTATAATTCAGTCTAACCCTTGTCATTAATTATCGCCCTCTTGATTTCTGATATCAACACTGGGCATCTACCAATGGCCAGAAACTCAGGACATGTTTGTCCAATCGCAGCAAAATCTAAGAAAGCCTAGTGCACAATAACACAAACTGGATTTTACAAATACGCCTACACTATATTGCGGAGGGAATCACTTCTGGCACCACAAACCCACTTTCTGTCCAGGTTTTCTCCAGGTCGAGGAGCGCATTGACCGTATCTACGATGGTCTACCACAGGCAAATTTTGGTTAGTGCACTGGTTAATTAAAATGCAGAACGGCGGGATTGCACACCTCCTCCGTTGTATGGAAATCCGCCTTCTTCACCCCTGTTACTTCTTCGACGCGCTCGAAATCGATGTCGTATCTGTCAAAAGGGTATAGAGGCGGTGGAAGCTTGGTCAACCGGCCCTCCACCTCGGGCCTTGCTTTTTGATGGCATCGAAGATAGCTTTGAAATCAAGGCCGTCTGGAGAAGATAGTAGAACTCGCTTCCTGCCTTGGACGGTCGGTGGAGTTCGTAGTGCGCCGACATGTACTTTAGCGACGTCTCTGAAATCAGCGTACCCTACACTGGTGTGGGTAAGCTCCCGTCGGCGAGAGCAGGGTGTATACCATCATATCAGTTGATAACGCGGAGAAATTTCCGGGGCGACTGGAAGACGGAGAGGTGGGAAGGGCCCATATATGAACGGTGGGTTGACTGAGTGTTCGAGGTTGTCAGTTTAAGACTTTCGGGTTTGAGATTAGTCTCCATCTGCTTACTAGTGGTGACATCTACGTGTGGGTTGGCTTCCGCCCACTCCCAAACGGCAAGCTCTGCATACTTCTTCGCAGCTGCGTATGTTGCAGAAGCGGTTCCTAGTTTTGTCTGTGCCTTCGTCACTGGGTTCCAATCTGTTAATTAAAAGCAGAAAAAATGAGCCATTATACAATTTGTCTAGCACCAGAGATGCGTACGTTCTGCTCGGAATGAGACACCAACAACTTTAGGGTCGCCTGTTACCGCTGCGGTTGAGCTGGTAACGATGAATTTCTTGACTCCTACTTGTTCGGCTTGCTTCAGAACATTCAGGGAGCCATCAATTGCGCTCTAAAGATCAGAGCGTGTTAAGCTATGCGTATTGAGTCGAAAGAGAGAGAAACATACCCTTAACATAGTATCGACATCCTCACGCCCTGGAAGAGGGGGAGGCAGTATGGATAACTGCATCGACGCCTTTAAACACTTCTTCAAAATTGCCGTGTGCTACGTCCGCGATTTCAACGATTTCAACGGAGGGTGTGGATCGGTAAAGGGCACGGAGAGGTTCCAGTTTATTTCTCCTCGCTGAACTATTTTATAAATTGGCATGAGAAAAGGAGCGGATATTGTAAGCGCATGGGATCACGGAAGTGCATACTCACGCTCGGACACGATATCCCTGTTCAGTGAGTTCGTGGATGATGTGCGATGCGAGGAATCCAGAAGCGCCCGTGACCTAGACATCAAATGATCGTACATCAGTGATTTAGGAGATGCGTTTGACGACACTCACGAAAATGAGTTTAGGTGATTCAGACATGGAAGCAAAAAAAGAAAAGGAAGCTGTACGTTTTGTATAGGCCTTGAGTCTTTGTTGTTATCTTATATGTATTTCAAGCTGCCCGATGGCTAGCCGAGGACGGTGAGACCTCTTGCCTTCCTCACATAATGTCATGCCAGTGATTAGTAAATCGTCTGAAATCGAGGGCCTACTGGCCTGCTGAGTCCATAATCCAGAATTGATCGGTAGTCGTGCGGTGACCCCTAGTCGGATCCATGATAACACGGTGGTTGAGGGTGACAGCGGACGCGTGTTAGATGCATGTCCGACGAGGTAGTCGGAACGGTTTCAAGTCCACCGGTAAAAGGTTGCCGGTTACCGACGATTAAAAATACTCGTTGGATTTACAATCGATTCAAGTTGGCGCCTTGATTGGTCCTTGATTGTTGATAGAGTCGGCCTTGAGGGCACTCTGATTGGTTTAGGGTATCCTGATGATTCACGATCTGACATTCGAATCGAGTTACGCCCTGTTGCGCCATCGAAACGAATGCAATCAATAAACGTATCATTTACTTCTTCCGGTCTGCATATCCTCCGAGGCTTTGGTCGCTCTTTCGGATGCTTTCGTGAGCTGTAAAGTGCGGCGATCAGTGCGGCGGCACTTCCTGTGGCACTTTCTCACTGACATAATGCTGACGCCATCTCTTCTCCGCCCCAACCCAAGTTCCAACCACGCTGTTTAGAGTGCATATTCATTTCTTTCAGTTTCAATGAATGCACATCCAATGTTATATAATTGGTATTTCTGATATAAAGTAGTCCAGAAGTTTCAGGCCGATTAAAACTATTAAATATAAGTAACTGTCATAAAAGGAGATGTTTGCAAGATGTTCAGTCATTCTACATATCCTGAGGCATTGTTACAGACTACCCAAATAGACCTGTGTAGTAAAATTTGCCATTGTGTCAAAGCGCCCGGCCAACAACTCATAGTTAAAAATTAATTCAAGTAGCCACCTACACTTCGTATAATCACACAGCTTTTGAAAATCAAAGCCAGAGCCATAGGCTGTGGAAAGCCACACAAAAAGCCTGGCCTGGCTTGGCTTTTGACGAGTTTTGGCTGGCTTTGGCCTCCAGGCCAGAGCCAGCACATCACTACGCACAGCGCACCAGTGGAGCAAATTACAGGGCCTCATAATGTTGTAGCAACTACATAAATCAAAATGATTAAGAAGATTTTTTCTAGGTGGTCGAAATGGTTCTTGGTAACCCGCTTCTCTTGACTCCTCGGGCGCTTAAATCACTAGGGCGCTCCGCCTCGCCTCTCACCCCGTACAATGACAACATCATGATCAGAATTGCGCTATTTAGAAGACCATGTTCTATGCGGAAGAGAATCTCTTCGTTGCTCAAGGTTGCCCCTGCAATGGAGTCTCATCTTTCTGACACATTTATGACCGACATCACATGCTTTAGTTAAGGTTTATACAAACAGTGATTTGAGGCCATCTTGTCTAATTGTTGCATATGAATAGGAACATATCTAGTGCAAAATATGTTGGTGTTCCAACTAAAAGTTAAAACATGGTGGGAATGTCTTGGGGCATAACGAATCCGCTTTCTTTCCAAGATTTCTCCAGGCCAAGAAGTGCGTTTACCGTTTCCATCAAGGTCTAATGACAATAAAGATCAGCATAGCCGACAATGACAATAAAACAGCAGATCCACGAACCTCCAGGACTGGATGGAAATCCTCCGCTTTCAATCCGGTCACCTCTTCAACTACGGTGAAATCAATATCGTATTTTTCGAAAGGATATTTAGGCAAAGGAGCCGTAATTAGGCGACCTTCCACCTCAGGCCTGGCATTTCTTTACGGCTTCAAGCACGGCTTCGAAGTTGAGGTCGTGAGGGCTGGCCAAAATAATACGCTTTCTGCCTTGGACGGTGGACGGGGTGCGCAACGCGCCGACGTGTGCGCGAGCGACGTCTCTGACATCTGCGTATCCGGCAGAAGATGGGAACTCTCCAGTAGGCGAGAGCAAGGAGTAAATCATCAGATCAGTAGACAGAGCATTGAACTCTCCTGGGGCAATTGTGAGGTGGAGAGGAGCGAAAGGCCCGTAGAGGTAGGGTGGGTTGACTACGAAGTTTAATCTCGTTAGAGGAAATCTTGAGAATAAACCAGACGTCGTAGACTCACTGGTGGTAACATCGACCTGGAGGTTGGCCTCGGCCCATTCCCATACCGCAAGCTCAGCATATTTCTTCGCAATTAAGTACGATACCATGTTCCCGTTCTCGACCGTTGCGTTCTCTTTTTGAGAGGGTTCCAATCTGATAAATATTATGAGTATCTGTCAACCATTCATCCATTGAAAATACGTACGGTGTGCGCGTAGTGCACCTCCTACAACTGTAGGATCCATTATGGCAGTGACAATGGAGCTAGTGACAACGAATTTTTTCACTCCGGCCTTTTCTGCTTGACGGAGAACGTTCAAGGAGCCATCGATGGCGCTCTGAAGTATAGTCTCATTAGTCGAAAGTAATCTCAGTCGTACCAGCCAGTGGTTAATAGCGCACCTTGAACATTCTGTCGATATCCTGGCGTCCTGGCAGAGGGGACGCGGTGTGAATAACAGCGTCGACACCCTTCAACGCTTCCTCGAACTGATCGTTTGCGATGTCCCCAATTTCCACTATTTCTACAGCTGGGAATGATATATAGAGGGCGCGCAGAGGCTCCACTTTGCTCTTTCTTGCAGATCTAGTATTAAGGGAATAATATGAGCATTCTTTTGATTGAAAATCAAGTATTGTTGGAACTGACGCCCTAATACGATAGCCTTGAGTTATAAGTTCTTGGATGATATGGGACGCCAGGAATCCAGAAGCGCCGGTGACCTATAACAATATCAACGACCGATTGAGTAGTGAAAATTTCAGATGACCCACGAAGATGAGTTTAGAAGACTGGGACATCGTTCAGAAAGGTTTTGGTGTGAGTTTAAAGTTGTTGGTTTAGTCAAGTAATTTTGCTCTCCCTTTTATAATTTCAGGAACCTTATGAGCATTGCTACGAATGCTTTCTTGATGGTTGGAAGATATCCCGACAAACAAGGTCCTGATATCGGTAAGCGCCCTTCAAACCGAGGCATGATGAGGCATGATGGCCGATCTAAACTTTATAAGCTTTGTATGAACGCAGCTATACTTGACCAGCATCTGTATAGCTACTCCGCCGGCCTAGAACGGTACCGGTTACCATTCAGTGTTCCAGCGATATCGGCCACGGATCGGCGTTCTCTCTGGAATGACTAGATAAAGGACACGGATTATTAATGAAATGTATCGAGTGCGAGTTGCGAGACAGGTTGTATTAGTGATCAGCTCCGACAAAACCCCTTTCTATTCTCAGTCGTGTACTTTAATGATGGTGGTCAATGCCAATAGAGAGTCAGTGTCTTTCATAGAACAAAAAATTCAGTGGAGTACGCAAAGCACCGAGATAAGCCACAAAAGCCTAACAGTATAAGTAAAATGTATATCGCAATATATTTCCTCAGAAAGGTATGTAACAGAATGGGACACGAGAATGGAGGTCTTATCCCAAGATTGACAGGAACAATTGATTCGTGGCACAGCAGAGAAAAAGAATGAGTAAAGGAACTATGAATCTGGGTTGTCCAACTGACGAGAAGCAAGCGGCTCTGTTCAGCATGGAGTTTCCACTTACCGAGGGCACTTGTCGGGGTGAAGAGGAGCTGATATTCCCTCAGACACCTATAGGGACAGTCTTTGCGAGTTGTCTTCCGATTTGATTATCCAGGATTGTTTCTGAGGAGACCTTCATATATCCTGTATGGTTATCCCCCGGTCATTATTGAGTGTCCAAGTTCTCAAAGGTTGAGGGGTTTGGCTCGTTTCGAAGTCCCATCCTCATCAAATATCGAGAGACCAAAGTCGAGGGCTGAAAGATAAAGCCTAAGAGTCTTCTAGGGCGTACTTCAATGCCTCGGACATCATTCAATGACATACAGAGCCTTTTCTAGTCCCTTAAGCTGCATCAGTCACCTCACTGTCAGAACTGCCACGTCTCCAGAGCACATTCTGGGGGTCTGTGCCAGTGTGGAGTCGGAAAAAGCATTGAAGCCTTTGAGCATTGACAGCGCGAAGGAAGTTCGAAGGACACACATCTCGCAATCATGTTGAGAGTCCATGAGCCTTCAGATAACCTGATAAAGAGTATTTTGGGTAGCCTCGAGCAAGTGGTAGCTGAGGTACAATCGACCGTACAAGATCAGAATTTGACAGTCCGCGCCGTGGACAAAAGCGTGCATCGATTAAATAGATAAAAGTTCTCACAGTGGCACATTGTTCTCAGTACCCAATGGGGCAACATTGGGCTCTTCGTTTCTTCTGATCTTCTTCGACGGCACCTCCAGTTTGTACGTCCTTTAAGGCCTGCTGTACCGATGTACGACTAGCCCTCGGTGCTGCGTTCATCTCTCAATCAATAACGATATGCCGACTTTATACATCCTCTGCAGCGCACCTGAGAAATATGCAAACTGCATGTCGAGACTTCGAAGCTTGGAGTCACTGGTCAGCCCAGAGACGACTTCCAAATTTAACTTCTAGGCCCTTGTACACAGAAGAGATAGTGAAACTGAAAGTATGAGGTATGGAGGTGCAAAGAAGGAGAATGAGGGTTGTTCTCAATGTTCTGCAGTGAGCTTTCTATCGTTCGATTTCTCGTATCACTTTGGATAATCGCCTGCATGCCAATTGGCAAGTGACCTACTTCTTGTCGTCACCTCGGACCGTACTTTGTTGTGCAAAATTTTGAAGGCCCCGGAGCCGCTTCGTCTCCCTACCGCAACACGCATTCCTCGGGGTTTGGGAAGACACAACGGGCCACGTATACTATGCATGACGCGGGTTGCGGCACATTTTTTCCTATTTTCTCTCCCACACGTACTTGTTGGACTTATGCGACTATATATCCTGATCAAGATTCCATGGCCAGAGTTATCAAACACTTCTTATCGTTAGTCTGCCATCTAAGCTGAATGGATTTAGTACATCGTACGTTTTGACAAGTGGAACTTTTCATTTTTCGTAACATCCTAACTTCGCATCAACGCGCCCTAGCTTGAACACGAGGTCTACTTTTCGGTAACCTCAGAATTTGTTCCATATGTTACAACTCCTCATCGCGGTTCTTGCCACCTCAAGTTATATTCTCTTGCTTCTCACC
Organism: Psilocybe azurescens; assembly: GCA_023853785.1. Classification (NCBI taxonomy): domain Eukaryota; kingdom Fungi; phylum Basidiomycota; class Agaricomycetes; order Agaricales; family Agrocybaceae; genus Psilocybe; species Psilocybe azurescens. The sequence goes on along the minus strand of JAJIRX010000028.1, from coordinate 197,999 downwards.
AGACTCACCTGCCCCAGATTAATGCTTAAAAACTGACCCAAGTCCTTCGCTTTATCCTCGGTGTTCTCTGCTATCTTCCCCAAAGCGATAATGCAGAAAATGCGAGCTTTCGCGCTACCCTTCGTCCTAACCTCTTACCTTTTCATCTCTGGGGTGTATTCGCAACCTTCTCCAAATGTACAGAAGCGAATTTCGCAGGCTATAGCAGCAGCCTCGAAGCAAACCACATTGGATTATACCGCTTTCGTCAACCCGTTCATTGGCACCGGTAAGCTCTGTTATTTCCATAGAAAGACTTTCTCTTACACAATTTCTCAGATAACTTCGGTGATGTCTGGTAAGTAGGCTCTTGGATAGACTACTAGGCATCATGATTCTCAAATGCATTCAGTCCTGGAGCTTCTATTCCTTTCGGAATGGTAAGAACTACATCTATTGGTCGGAAGATCATTTGACATAACATGTTTCAAAGGCAAAATTCTCAACTGATATGACCGGATATGCACCAGCTGGTATGCGCAGAGCGAATTCTCTGGTAACCGATATTTCTCCATGTTTAACTCGATCACCTTTAGGTTATGTTACCGATCCAACCCAATTTATTCGCGGTCTCAGTCCATTGCACGACAGCGGGACTGGATCTTCTTTAGGCATGTAGTATTCAAATGTCAACTCAACGCCAATTTATCAATACAATCTTTTCAGGGACGTATGGGAATTTCGAAATTATGCCATTACTCTGTCCAGGAGGTTTCAACACATGCACTACTAAACTAGCTGCCCGTCAACGTCTTCGAAAGAACAACACCGATGGTATGCTTGCGACACTACTTAAGCTTTAGTCTATCTATCTAACTCGATTATGTGCATTTGTAGATGCATCTCCTGGCTATTTTCTCCCTGACTCTTAACAACAACATCAAGATGGAAGCCACTGCGACACGTCGTGCTGGCCTCGAACGCTTCACATTCCCTTCGGGTTCGAAGCCGTACTTTGTTTTAGATCTTGCAAATGATCTTCCAGCTTCCTTCAATGGTGGAAATCTGACAATTGATCCGGACAAAGGCAGAGTTACCATAGGCGGAAGCTGGGGTTCTAGGCATGTCAGTCGAGCTGTAAGCGTATGTTATGCTAACCTTTTTCTTTCTTTCTTCTCTCTTTATGAACCGTCCAGCTTTGGGCCTGGAGCTTTCCACTACAAGGCGTTCGCGTGCTACGATCTCCTCGATGGGGAAAACAGAAGCTGAGCGAATTCGGCGTCTGGACAGGTGATAGGTCAGTCTCTATCTGCATGTTTATGCAACAAATTTCTCAAATTTCGGTTTCCAGTGTCGGACTGGATGCCAAAGGCCTAGGACAAACCCACCTAAACTTGTCCGTAAATCTCATCGGAGGCGTCTACGAATCCGGTGCTCTGTTTTCCTTCGACAACAAACCAACAACAGTAAACATTCGCGTCGGTGTTTCGTTCCGCTCTGAAGACCAGGCTTGCGCGAATGCCGAATCTGAAGTCGGCGATTCTACCTTTGAAGAGATCGAAGCTGCGGCCAAGGCTTTGTGGCAAGAAAAGCTGTCTAAGATTGAGATTGATGTGCCCGGAACACCCGCCAATGTAACTGAGATGCTATACTCTTCTTTGTACCGCGCTTCTTTGACACCGGTCAGTAAATCCACTTTATGTACAAATCTGGTCGATGGGCTAATCCCACTGTTCCCTCAGAACAATGCCACTGGAGAGACACAGGGAGTTTTCGCTGACACGACGTCTTTCTACTTCGACTCCTTATATTGCAGGTTAGTACTTCCTTCATGCCCCCTTGTACGAAATGACTGAATTTCTGCCCTAGTTGGGATACTGTCAGTGACCTTTTATCATTAGCCTCGTTATCCCGTCATTCTTATTTTCTTCCAACAGTTCCGTACTTTCTACCCTCTCATGGCATTGCACTCTCCAGTAGAATTTGCCCAAATTGTAGACAACTATATCGACGGATGGCGGAAGAATGGATGGATGCCAGAATGTCGAGCCAACAATCTGCCAGGATGGACCGCAAGGAGGTGCGTCATTAACTTTGCTAAGATTCTTCTGTTCGAGGCATTCATGTGTATTGGTCTAGGTTCGAGTGCTGATAACATCGTTTCTCATTTCGCCATGAACTATCATAACGAAGCGTCGCAGCTGGGCATTGATTTGAACGAACTTTATTCCGCGATGGTCACGGATGCTGAAGTCAACCCACCTGAGTGGAATATTGAAGGACGACAATCAAACGTTTACAAGTAAGTCAGGTTCAACAGAACTCGGGTGCGGATACTGGTATTGACACACCATTTTGCGCTGCAGCAAATTCGGCTACGTTCCTTTTGCTGTTCTCGACGTGTCTAGCACAGGCAGACAGACTCGCGAAGGCAGTCGTACTCTCGAGGTAAGCCAATAATTATTGTGAGTATATGCACTGCTAACGTCGGTCCAGTATGCCTTTGAGGACTTTGGCATACGTCAGGTCGCTCAGCTGTTGGGAAAGGGCTCTGATGTCACCAAATACACCAATCGGTCACTGGTACGCTCCTTCTCTATTGTGGTTTCCACTTGTAAGCCACTACTAAAGTAATACTTAGTCCTATCGTAACGTCTGGGACCCTTCTGTGACCAGCGATGGCTTCAAAGGTGGGGGCAATCATAATAGCATGCTTTTACCGGGCTCAAAATTATTACAGGTTTCTCTCAAAAACGCTACTCTAATGGCACCTTTTCCTTCAACAACCCCGTTGACTGTTCACCAAATGACAAAAACACGACGAGGTCATGTTCGCTGCAAGGAAACAACGTGAATGGCTTCTACGAGTCTTCATCTTGGGAATACAGCTGGTCCGTACACTTACGTATAGATGTCAACCTCACCTTTTTTATGCTGAATCGTCGCCGCGTATAGGTATGCACCCCACGACACAGCTGAACTCATTCAACTTATGGGCGGAAACGTAAGCTGATTTAGGGATAATGATGATATGATGTTGATTCACTAGACGACAGGCTACCTTTGTGAAACGACTGGATCATTTCTTCACTGTAAGTTTATGGCCAGCTTTCATATGTTTGTGATGATTCTGACGATGGGCCCTTGAAGGCCGGTTACTACGATGCTTCAAATGAGCCCTCATTCCAGGTCCGTTTGATCGACCAAGTTTTCTCGTATGAGCCCAATTAACAAAACGACGTATTAAAGACCCCCGTCGGTTATCACTACGCAAACCAGCCTACGAAATCTGTTGATCAAGTTCGCAACGTCGTGTTTTCAAACTTTGATATCAGTATGGCGAGGTCTCTAGAGGAATAGTGGTCCATTCTAACTTTTCTAACAGCACCTGCCGGATTACCTGGAAACGATGATCAAGCAGCCATGGCATCTTTATTGACCTTCCATCTACTAGGACTGTACCCAGGTCAGTATCATCGTCTCATCGATCTTTGTCCTGGTTACTTATGCCCGTACAGTACCATCCTCGACTCAACTCCTCGTCCTGTCGCCATTCACACCGAAGTACACAATTCACAATTCGTTCCTGAACGTCAGCACCACCGTCACTACCGTCAACTTTGACGCCAAATCTGTTCAAAAGACAGTGCCCAAGAACACAGCCGCGTATGTGAAGAGTGTCACAATTAATGGGAAAGCTTCTGCTTCGCGCTGCCACCTTGACTTTTTCGACACTTTCAAGACCGGAGGCGACATTGTGATTACTCTCACCTCTGATAAGACATCCGCAGATGATTGTCTGGGTTCCGTACCAGACAGCATTTCCACTGGAGGATTTTCGAAAGCTCGTTGACCTGTCCGTACAGAGCCAACAACAATAGATAATACAACACATTACCAAGTATATACAAGATTTAGCGAAAAAAAAAGCAACTGTTACGATGACGTTGACAAATGAAATCGATTTAATCCCATATCGATGATGAAGTAGGTTTTTTTATCCTGAGTAGCGAGTATGCGATAACCCGTTAACCAGTCCGCAAACTGTTCTTCTGAAACGTCGATTACATACCCCTTCTTGCCAGTCCGAGCTTCGAAACTGTACTCTTTGAGATTGTACCTAAACCATAAACTGTCAGGAACACCCAATTGAAGAATAGGGATGGGCCTTACTCGTCCAATAATCTGGCAATCACTCCCTTCTGCTTCCTTTGATCGTTCGCCTTCTTTCCGACGATTATTGCGAGATATAACGATTTTGACGTTGGTGTCAGGAGCTGTTCGATTTTCTCTGCGATCATTTTTCCTCAGACCTGATGTCGTTTTGAGTGCCCAAGGATATACCATCTCGGTCGTTTTCGTCATCTAGCATTTAAGAACAAGAAATTCCTAGACAGAATCACAAGTAAATGAAATGTTATTTAAATAAAAAAATACAAATCGTACCAGTGGCGTATCGTCTCTTGGCCTGTCTATTCATCTTTCGCAAAATCTTCTCCACCTGCTTAACCTCTGGACTGGATGGATCAGAACCGTTGTTCCTGAGATTTTCGAGATTGGCCTCCATTTCGACCATCTGGGCCCGCAGAGACAGCATGCGATCGACGCGATCGACGGCTTTTGAAGGAGCTTCACTTGCCTCAGACACCGTATCAGCTACCTCGGAGGGTGCAGGGCGGTTGGGTTCTGTTGGCGAAAGAGGATGTTCGGCAGGATCCCCTTCAAGTGGGCGCACCTGCCCAACAGGAGTTTTGATATCTTCTGTCGTTTCTTCTGGTGCTGGAGCAGTTTTCTGCTCTTGCTTGGTTGCGTCCACAGCCTGATCTGTGGTTTGCTCTTGCTCTTGCTTTTGCTGAGCGTTTGATTCGAGTTTAAGGGCATCAGTCTTGGCCTGTTCGTCGGCTTCTGCCTGCAGCTTCTCCTTGAGCTTCGCCGCGGCCTCTAACTCTTTCTGAAGTTGTTTTTCTTTAACCCTTTCTGCCTCCTTCGTCGCCTCCTCCGCTGCCTGCAGTCTCTCCATCTCAATCCTCTCCGCTTCTTTCTTCGCCGCCTCCACCTGCTCTGCCTTCAGCCTTTCGGCCTCAATCCGTTCCTCTTCCTTTTTCGCTTCCTCCGCTTTCTTCACCTCCTCCTTCAGCCTCTCGACCTCAATTTGTTCCGCTTCCTTTTTCGGCCTCCTCCGCTTTCTTCGCTTCCTCCAATCTCATTTCCTCCTCTTTCTTCAAACGTTTGTACTCTGTTTTCTTGGCCTCGGCCGCTTCTCTACGTGCCTGCGCCTCCTCAGCGTCTTTTCTTCTTCTGTGCCAGCTTTTCCGCCTTCTTCTTCTCCGCCTCTTCTTTCTGTTCCTCCGCCTTCCTCGCCTTCTCCGCCGCCTCCTCTTCTTCACGTTTCCTCCGACGAATAATCTCATCATCAGCTTCCTTCTTCTCCCTCTCAGCTTTCTCCTGCGCTTTCTTCCTATTCCTCTCCTCTTCGGCCTCTTTTTGGCTCTCTTCTGCGCGTCCTCTGCTGCTTTCCTGTCAGCTTCTTCTGCCTCTTGCTTTGCTTTGAGTTGCAGGGCTTCCTGATCGCGTCTGAGTTGCTCCTCAAAGTCATCACCGCCGGAGTGGGTAGGCTGCTGTGCAATGTCATCTCCCCATGGGTTCAGCGAAGGGTCGACGGAGGGTACAGGAGGCAGTAAAGAAAGTTTGTTATCGTTAAAGACATCCTGTTCCGCGGGAGGAACGCCTGTGTCGTCGTCGATGAGATTCCCAGTAGGAACATCAATGGCAGGATTGCGAGGAGGGTCGTCGTATATGTCGTCATGGGATTCGTAATCAATATAAGGAGGTGGTAGGGATTGTCGTTTCGTGTCTTCGTTAGTAGCATTAGCATTGGCGTCTTCGGGCGCATTGCCGCTGTTATTCGTGTCGCGAGTGAGAAATTGAGATTCCAGGGTATCCCAACCATTCATATCATCATCCGGAGGCGTTGTCGATTGAGGCTGTTGCTGAACAACTGGCGGGACAGGGGGTGGAACAGAGGGAACGTCCGGAATCTTGAATCCAACAGGTTTGTCCTTCGCAGGCGGTGTGGGTGGCTTCTCTTCCGAGTAATCCGCGTGTTGAATCTTTTCCCAATCTTCGGAGACCGGCTCCTCCAAGGAAATCAGGTATCTGGGGCAGCAACTCGGACGGAGGCCGCACAGGCAAAGGCTCTTCGATGTCGCGGTTGATGCCCCATCGTGCGGCGGAGTCGGAAGGAGTGGGTGGCATGTAAGGTTGCCTTTGTTGTGTTGGAGTCAGCTCGCCATCTTCGGGTTTCACAGGCACCGCTGTAACGTCCACCAGCAACGGTTCGTCCTCGATTTCTGGGATTTCGGATGCATCTGGGAGGGCTGATGGAAGCTCGCCAGTTTCTGTGCCGTCCGAAGAGAGGTTTGCTTCGTCGAGGTCGTTCTGGCTGCCTGAGAGGTCGCTGACGGTGTCGTCATCGTAATCGGGTATTTGGGGGTATACAGATAGCCGGCGGCTTGTTCTCCCTTGCGGCGCGAACCCCTCAGCTCGTAAAGAGGAGTCTGTCTCGGTATCGGAGTAGTCCGCAGGGAAGTAACCCGGCACGCGGCGTTTGTAGACCACTCTAGGTGCTGTGGATGAGAATGGATCGTTGTTGGTAATGGGTATTTGTTCGGTGATGACGGAGGGCGACAAAACTTCGGTGGCTTCGTCAACAATGACGGAAGGTTCTCGAGAAGGTGAAAATCGGACAGTGCGGGTCGGGGGAAGAATGCGACGGTGGGTATCATGCGTGTAATGGTATAGAGGTCGCGGCGGAAGCTCTTCCAAACTCGTTTGAGACCGACGTCTTCCCAGATGGCCGGGGTGATATCTGCAAGCACCATTCCGAGTGCCGTCCAAATCAACACCAGAACCATCCTCGCGATGCTTTCGGTGTATATGAAATCGATGAAAAGCCGAACACCGAACGCAATGTATGGGTCGGAGGACTTGGGCATCTTCTTGAGGAAGTGGAGGGTGATAACACCCTCCCACAGTCCCACCAACGTTCCTGTAAGTTTGAAATCATGGTTGCTCACTGTATCGACCACAAACCGCAGCCCCAGGCCGAACCCGATGGCGAATATGCTGTCCATGAGAGAAGAAAGTCGAACATTAATTCTCCAACCTGTAGACGGGGTGGAGACTCTGGAAAGGACCGAGGACACGACGCTCATCCTGGAGGCAAGCTTTGATAATGAGGTTCCGAAAAGAGGTTAGCATGTGGTTGGGTTTTCTTTTAGGGTTTGCTTTTGGCCCAAGGGTCCACGTTTTTGACTTTGTTCACACAAACAAAACAAGGTCTGTGCGCAATTTCCTGAGATGTTCCTTGAGCTTTTCTATCGTTCCAAATGTCATTCTTTTTGTCGCTTCGACATTCACAATAGACAGTCATTGTTGAACATTCCGAACTGTTTTGGCTTGGCTTTTGAGGGTACACGGCCCGTGCATTGTTCTCATCAAGCTATGATTAGTGCTGCCGGCCGTGAGCCATCATTAAGACTCGGAGTCGAGGCAAATGCTTACTCCCTGTGGCATACATATATACGCAGTATATTCTGGCAACACACACAACCAGCTTTATGGAATCCATTTTGCTTAAAGAGATCCTACAGTTTGAGAAATGATTACGGCGCGAGCATTAAGGAACGAACATCGCTCAAACGTACTTTCAATTGTTTCCTCTCAAAGAACTTCATGATTAGATTGTTATGGGAGATCCTGGGGTCATTCATCTCTGTGAGTATACAAAAAGAGGAAGAAAAGACCGTAAATTAGACTGGACATGCATATCAAAAGTTCTAGATGTCGGCGGTAGCAGTTCAAACGTTCAGGAAGCAGTCGCTGCGGCATTCATTTTTCAGACTTCGATCACCCGTTTAAATCTTGAATCAGAAATGTTATTGTTAGTGTGTTCATATGAATTATACTTAAGATATGAATGAACACTGGTACCAAATTATTCATACATATTCGCAGATAGGTATAAGGTTGTCTCAATTTGGGTTCCAACCCATTTACAACCCATTTACAACTCACAGGAAGGATACAATGTTCTATAATACGGCTTAAAACATATACGACAAAATATGCCGTTTATATAGACCCCTCTTAGTTATTTCTTTACGATAAACCGCTCTTCCATAATCGGCCATAATCACAGCACGAGCGCTGGCCCCAAAGAGAGCAGAGGTGGCTCCATCCGATTCAACTCGATCACCATCTACCCTTTGATAATGTAAGACTTAACAGAATTACTTGACTTCTGTTGAGCTCGAAAAAATTTCAACAAGAAAACAACAACAATATGATGCGTGATTGTAGATACGACGTCGCAAGGCCTCCGTTAGTATCATTGTTCCTTGCTTCTAGCTACACAAGGCGCAGTTTCACCGTTACTCGGATCGTGTGATCCTCGATGTCGTTTCCATTCTATGCTACCTTCGTGGCAGTATCTGCCGCAAAGTGCGGAAATCATGGTGCATTCCATGCAACCATCGACGGCAATTGTAATGGGTATTTGTTCGGGATCGATCTATGAAAATCAGAAACTTATAATACCAGAGGTACATGAGTACTATATCTCTTTCCAATGCACCCGACAAGCTGCCAAGAAATTCTGGCAGTACAAATACGAGAATGAGATGAATAGCGATCACTGAGAATTATCATTCAACCGAGGTCCCCTGTTCCACTCCCCCTTAACCACACCAAATATTCGTCACCATTGGATTCTGAGCAATTTTTTTAGACTCGTGTTGATCTGAGAATCTTCTTCAAGAACGCAGCAACGACACAACCTGATGTGTGTAGAGCTGCAGACTCGGCTATCGCCCGCGTCTATTTGTGTCCTGTATCTATAAATAGATTTATCATTCCTTTATGCAGAGGGACTCACAGTGCGTCCATAATGAAATATCTATGTTTGTCATATGAGATTCTTGTGCCGACCGAAGGTGACCTGAATTTCAAGCGTCACTTTTTCTGACGCAAAGAGGAACCTCAAAGGTTTCTTTGCCTACTTGGGTTTTAGGAGGGGTCAGGATTCCATATCCCTGACATCGCAACGTTTTAACATCTTTACATACATATGACCCATAAGATATTTCCGCACCTTGTAATATTGTTTTTGGTAAGCAAGGCGTGAGCCTCCAGCGGCGGAAATTCACTCTAGTAGTTCAGTGACACCAATATCACGACGAGGCACTTGAGGCCACATCATCACCATCATAGTAAATTTAACCAATGATGTTCGTATCTTGATTTAATGGCCTCGATACTTATCATAATTGTCAGTCTCTTAAAGTCAACGAATCAATGTCGCACCTGTTTCACCTCATTCTTCCGACACATTTCTGATCATCCTCAATAACCTTCAGGAAGAATGCCATCGTTCACTACAATATTTGAAGATACGTCCCCAATGATTCTCTATTCAGGAGTCGGCTGGAATGCTGGTCATTCTTCGGGTGATCCATCCGCTGAAAAGTGAGCTTCAAAACAGACGTTTCTATATTCATATTTACGTCATATCCATGCTTCTAGATATACAGAGAGTAGTTTCACGGTTACTCAGACCATGGGATCCTCGATGTCTTTCGCATTTTATGGTAGCTCCGTGGCAATATATGGCGCAAAACGTTGGAATCATGGAGCCTACAGTGCAACCATCGACGACGGCTCTCCCATTCAATTCGACGGAAAGGCCACCCCTGATCTATTCAACCAGGTCCTTTTCAGCTCTGATTTCGACTTGGGACAACATAACCTTACTGTATTCAACGACGATACCACGTTCTTCGACGTTGACTATGTGAGTTTCGTACATGGAGTGCTACCTGGTTGCAAAACATGATGATACTGTCTCGTAGATCATGGTCAAGTCAAATATCGGTGTAGATGACGAGGATATAATAGTTAACACGTACCAAAATACACATCCAGCATTCACCTACACGCCCGCTTCCTCCTGGACTACGCCGAGTAACGTTGGAATGTTTGTTGGTGGCTCAGGCCAGTACGTCGTTATGATATAGTACATGTAACGCCTGACTTACGAAAAATATTTTAGTGCAACGACGCAGCCTGGTTCCAAGGTTGAGTTTTCGTTTCAAGTCAGCAGTCTCTCTGAGAGCGTTTAATTCTTGAGTAACTGATTTTTGATTCTCAAAATTTGAAAGGGTAAGTTGCGGTTATGTGATTTGCTCTATGAGATGTTCATGGTTGTCTTCGTCTTAGGAGATGCAATTGCAATATATGGACCTGTCGGTCCCAACTCTACCTCCGGATACTTTGTTCAAATCGACAATGGAACTTCGTCTCTGTTCTCAGCAAATAAGGAGTTTTACCATCCGCAGCAACTCTTATTCTTTGCAGCTAATATTGGGGCTGGACAACACTCGCTGGTCATACAGCTTGCCAGTTCTCCACATTCAGGAGAGTTCGCTATAGACTTTGCTACCGTCTATACGTCTCCGTCATTGGGAGGAGCGTGAGCATCTGGATTTTATTTGAATGACTGAAAGAGTTTGTTTTGACTCTCCTCCATAGTTATCTCTCTGCAGGATCTCCCACTTTGTCTAATGGTAAGATACCAACATCTAACACAGGACACACCATAGTATCATGCCACCACAACGCAAAGTTTGTGGCTCTCTAGGAAGAAAAATACTGCTATGCTCATAGCTTCTGTTCTTTTTGTAGACAACTGACACCAGTTGTGATTGCAGGCCTAGCACTTTCTACAACAATCGCGGTTTTGACTAGCCTTTTTTCAATATTCGTCGTGCGGCACTATCGTCGGACGATAAACTCCTATAAGCCTCAGACTCAAGATACTCGTTCTCAGGCTGTGCGGAGCACAGAATCTATGCGAACAGTCAGGCCGTTCCCAAAAACCACCTTTCCACATCACGATGAACAGAGATTTGGCTCTTTTGATACCGCGTCCGTTGGATCCACATTACAATCGCCAGTGACTAGGCCTCCAGCTCAGCAGCGGAGAGTCAGTATATCTAGCGTGATAACGCAGCCACCCGAGTATCAATAGCATGGCTGCAATCATGCGTGGGTATTTCGTATACATTGTCGGCCTTTACGGTAGTCGTGCTTTTTTGAGGGCTTCTTTAATACTCCTTGCTCGTACATGCTGATATTGTATTAATATAGACGGTGTGAAGAACACGGAACACTTTACTTACGGACCAGTAGCGTACATTATGCAATTTGATCTGGTAGCTCGCAGACTGTGCTAGGGTGACCGCATCAGGATTCAACCAGCATATCAGTTCAATTTCTTACCTGGTGGTAGTTACTAATTCATAAGTGAGTACGATTCTACTGGGTCAATTTAAACTACAAGTCATGCAATAAAGGAGCTTTGCATTTAAAATAGTAAAAGCTTCCGATGAAGAATGTCCGGGATTAGAAATACTTGTGGTCCTAAATAGGAACTTTCCATTTAAACTATCATGTTTCGTACAAAGAGCCTGTGCAGGCTGGCTCATATTTGAACTCTTAGGGGGTATTCAAATCTTCCCAATATTTAAAGTATTTTTCAAAGTTCAAAACTAAACTGTATTTGAAATGTTTTAGGGCCGTAATTTTACCCTTCAGAGGACGCCTGAATATTGAACATCCCAACGTGTAAGATTTGAATGAGTACTGATACCAAATTATTCATACATATTCACTGATAGGCATAAGGTTATCTCAATTTGGGTCGCAACCCATTTACAACTCGCGGAAGGATACAATGTTCTATAATACGGCTTAAAACATATACAACAAAATATGCCGTTTATATAGACCCCTCATCGTTATTTCTTTCACGATAAACCACTGGCCCCAAAGAGAGCAAAGGTGACTCCATCCGATTCAACTGGATCTCCATCTTCCCTTTGATAATGTAAGACTTAACAGAATTACTTGACTCCTGTTAAACTTGCACAAAAATTTCAACAAAGAAACAACAACAATATGATGCGTGATTGTAGATACGACGTCGCAAGGCCTCCATTAGTATCATTGTTCCTTGCTTCTAGCTACGCAAGGCGCAGTTTCACCGTTACTCGGATCGTGTGATCCTCGATGTCGTTTCCATTCTATGCTACCTTCGTGGCAGTATCTGCCGCAAAGTGCGGAAATCATGGTGCATTCCATGCAACCATCGACAACAATTGTAATGGGTATTTGTTCGGGATCGATCCATGAAAATCAGAAACTTATAATACCAGAGGTACATGAGTACTATATCTCTTTCCAATGCACCTGACAAGCTGCCAACAAATTCTGGCAGTATAAATACGAGAATGAGATGAATAGCGATCACTGAGAATTATCACTCAACCGAGGTCCCCTGTTCCACTCCCCTTAACTACACCAAATATTCGTCACCATTGGATTCTGAGCATTTTTTTAGACTCGTGTTGATCTGAGAATCTTCTTCAAGAAGGCAGCAACGACACAACCTGATGTGTGGAGAGCTGCAGACTCGGCTATGATGTCGCCCGCCCGCATCCTGTGTCATAAAAATAGATCTATCATTTCTTACAGAGAGCGACTCACAGGACGTCCACAATAGTAAATGCATGCTTGTCGAATTAGAATCACGTAGCGACCGCTCAAGATCCCCTGAGCTATAAATCTCTCTGCTTGGACCCAATGAGGAATACTGAAGGCTGTCTAATGACACCAATGTACCGACGAGGCACTCGAGTCCGCATCGCAATCATAGTAAATTTAACCAATGATGTTCGTATTTTGATTTAATGGCTTCGATTTTTATCACAATCATCAGTGATTTAAAGCCCTGAAGTGATACTATACCTCTTCCTTTTCTTTCTTCCAACACACCTCAGATCAAGTTCCGAAAGATTCCCCGAGAGGATGCCATCGTTCACTACAATATTTGAAGATACGTCCCCAATGATTCTCTATTCAGAAGGCTGGAGAGCTGGTCATTCCTCAGATGATTCATCTGCTGAACGGTGAGCCTTTAAACAGACATTTTTATATTCATATCTACAGTATATCTGCGGTTCTAGATACACAGAGAGCAGCTTCACGGTTACTCAGGCCATGGGATCTTCGATGTCTTTCGCATTTCATGGTAGCTCCGTGGCAGTATATGGCGCAAAGCGTGGAAATCATGGAGCCTACAGCGCAACCATCGACGACAGCTCTCCCATTCAATTCGACGGAAAGGCTACCCCTGATCTATTCAATCAGGTCATGTTCAGCTCTGATTTCGACTTGGGGCAACATAACCTTACCGTATTCAATGATGGTACTACATTCTTCGATGTTGACTATGTGAGCTTCGCATTGAAGTGCTTCCTGGTTACAAAATATGACGATAGTATCTCGTAGATCATGGTCAAGTCAAATATTGGTGTTGATGATGAGGATATAATCGTCAACACATACCAGAATACACATCCAGCGTTCACCTACACTCCCGCTTCCTCCTGGAATACGCCAGGTAACGTTGGAACGTTTGTTGGTGGCTCAGGCCAGTATGTCGTTATGGTATATTATATTTAATGACTGACTTACTCATGAACATTATTAGTGCAACGACGCAGCCTGGTTCCAAGGTTGAGTTCTCTTTCAGGTCAGCAATCTCTCTGAGACGGTTTCAATTCTAGAGTAACTGATGTTTGATTCTTATAAATTGAAAGGGTAATTTGCCGTTTATATGCTTTATCATATGAGATGTTCATGGCCGTCTTTGTCTTAGGAGATGCAATTGCAATATACGGACCTGTCGGTCCCAACTCTACCTCCGGATACTTTGCTCAAATTGACAATCGGAACTTCGTCTCTGTTCTCAGCAAATAAGCAATTTTACCATCCGCAGCAACTCTTGTTCTTTGGAAGCAAATATTGGGGCTGGGCAGCACTCTCTGGTCATACAGCTTGCCAGTTCTCCACATTCAGGAGAGTTTGCTATAGACTTTGCTACTGTCTATACATCGCCGTCATTGGGAGGAGCGTGAGCATCTGCATTTTACTTCGTTTACTTGAATGACTGAACTAATTTGTTTTGACTCTCTTCCATAGTTATCTCTCCGCAGGATCTCCCACTTTATCTAGTGGTGGGATACAGACATCTAACACAGGACACACCATAGTATCATGCCCCGCCAACTCAAGGTTTGTGGCTCTCTAGACAGAAAAGACCGCCATGCTCATAGCTTCTGTCCTTTTTCTAGACAACTGACACCAGGTGTGATTGCAGGCCTAGCACTTTCCACAACAATCGCGGTTTTGACTAGCCTTTTTTCAATATTCGTCGTGTGGCACTATCGTCGGACGATAAATTCCTATAAGCCTCAGCCTCGAGATATTCAGCCTCAAGATATTCAGCCTCAATATATTCAGCCTCAGCCTCAAGATATTCGCTCTCAGGCTGTGCGGCGCACGGGATCCATGTGGACAGCTAGGCCGTTCCCGAAAACCACCTTTCCACATCATGATGAACAAAGATTTGGTTCTTTTGATACCGCGTCCGTTGGATCCACATTACAATCGCCAGTGACTGGGTCCTCAACTCAGCAGCGGAGAGTCAGTATATCTAGCGTGATAACGCAGCCACCCCAGTATCAATAGCATGGCTGCTATCGTGATGGAACGTGTGTGTTTCGTATACATTGTCGGCCTTCACGGTGGTCGTGCTTTTTGAGGGCTTCTTTAATAAATCTTGCTCGTACATACCGATATTGTATTAATATAGACGGTGGGAAGGACACCTAACGCTTTACATTATGCAATTTGACCTGGAAGCTCGCAGACTGCTATAGGGTGACCGCATCAGGATTCAACTAGAACATATCATCTCAGTTTCTTACCTGGTGGCAATTACTAATTCATAAGTTAGTACGCCATTCTACTGGGCTAGGATACATTCTGTCGATCCGTACAGGAGTTCCTCTTGGAGATGACAACTTCCGTTTCATTTTCCTCCAGCGTCTATTTCAGTTTCATGTTCTAAAAATAGATTAAACATACTCATAAAAGGGGTAACCGAGCCAAGAGCGTCTTCCGTATCACCCGAACAGTTCAATGGAGTTTAATCAGCTCATGTTCTGATTGAAGCGTACCAAATGCTCCATGATCTGACGGAGCTCAATGTTGGTGAGATGCTTCTGATGTGAACTACAAGAGTAATTGTAGCAGCACTCCATGATGATTCTAATTTCTTGGTGACCGGGTCTCACTGCACTCAAATATTGTTCATCAATAATCATAACCAAGATTGATTACGACGGCGATGATTCTGTAAGTGTCCGAACGCTCATGAGATAGATAGTGTTATCTAAGACCCTAAATCTGTCTAAAGCCGTACAAGCTTAATTCCGTCGCAATCGTGCGATGTTCGTGCTCCGGCGGAGTTGTCAATATTGTTGCTTTTCTTTCGCTTTTAGGGAACGCAGGAGGCTGCACTTTCAGTCCTAATTGTGTTCGCCAAGTGTACATAGAAAAGTTTTTCTTGGAGAAGAAAATGCCCTTGCCCTTGCAGTCGATAAGAAATGTTCTCCCCAAGGTGTCTTGATGCCAAACAGCACTCGTTGTGGTATATTCTTCCCAGAGCTTTATCATTTAACGTGATTACAGGTTCAGTCGCGGCGCCCACGGTATAATTCTGCCGTTTTTCTTCCCGCTGTAAAAAAAAAAAAACTGTTACGAGTCCTGATGGGGTCGTTGAGATGAGTTGTACACAGTAGCATGCACATCGAATAGTTCAGGGCCGAGGACACCTCCGTTGTAAGCAGTACGGTCGACTCCCTCGTAACCCATAGCCTAGATAACCCATACTCCCTAATACTCCATACATTTTTCGGTCCAATAAGTTGGTTCGCAGGGAAATGCAAACCATAACCCGTAGAACCGTAATAACCATACCCCTCCCGGAGAAAAAACCCATAGGTATGGGTGCTAGATTACCGTTGACCCTGAGCTACATAGTGAACCAAATTAATTGAATGGGCACGGATCACAGTGATGTGCTGATGTGCCACTAGTGACCACTCAGGATATTGAAAATGGACCTTTTATTACATTTTACTGTGAACCAACAAACTTTTACCATGGCTCCAAAACCTTTCAATATTCTTGAAAAAGGTCTCAACAAAATTTCGAACAAAATCAAGACTCAGAAAGATGTATTAGCCTCAAAACTATCACACAGAGAAAGTATTTCATCTGCCAATGAGAGGTGGTTGGACCACGAAGCAAACACCGTTGAGGAGGAGTGTATTCTGTATGACCTCAAAAAAGCCTCAGACTACGAAAGGGAGCTCGAAAGGCTTGAAAAAAAATGGAAAGGCAATTATGAAGAAGCTAAGGGAATGGGTAGGAGACTTAATGAAGGTTCTAACTATGATACATAATCTATATATCTTTCTGAAAATTTTTCAATTTTTTGAATAATATCTTCGCCCATTCCTCAAAGCCCATACTCCCTGATAACCCATACTCTGAGCAGTCCACCGAGAGGTATGGGTTATGAGGGAGTCTACTGTAGTACTTTGATCGTTCTCAATGAAGCGTGAGACGCGCTCTTCGACATCACGCCTCCAGATGGGGTTGCCTTCCGCTAATATCGAACCTGTTGAGCCGAAATACGCTTCCCTTTCTGGCAAACTTGAAGTTAGTACTGATACTGATTCGCCGTTCCTCCAGAGTCGGATTGCACATTTTCAAATGGTATTTTATTATTATTGGGCCGTTATGGGTTTTCATCGACGGGGCAATACTGCGTCTGTGCTATACTTGTACATGCCCAGGACCGACTCTTAGCTTCCTCCTAAGAACCGGGCTCGAGGTTCGGGCGTCAACATGGTTTAGCATAAGCGTAATACAGGAACCGAATTCGATGCAGCCTTTCCAGAAAGAACATATACAGTAAAATTCTCTCATAGTAGGTTTGGCGCTAATTTCCCGCTTCGTAGGCCATTACCTTTGATTGGGATTCAGAGGGGCACGTGTTAGCCTGACAGACATGGTAAAATACACTGAGTTACTCGAGGTAGGTTGGGTTGGGCTGGGCACCACGTTATATAATGTATTGCGTGCAGTGTCGAATATGCGTTGTGATCTTTACGTATCCAGAGTCAGTGAGCAAACCTGTGCGGAGCGAGTCTAAGGAGGCTTGGAGACGGCCCCTGAAAGCCTGGCGGCTGGTGTTGGACAATCCTCATTAGACCGAAGCCAGTTTATGATAAGCTGGGTACGATTAATCTCCCGCATCCATCCGATGGGGAAGGACTCCCGCCAGCTCCTGCAAGGTCGCTCCGCTTAGGACGCTTGCAGTTTCTGCTATCGATTGTCGGTTTTTGAAAGTGGGTTGAACAAATCGTGTAAAGAATGTCGGGGTACATTAGTTTGCCCCCTTCACCGCTGTGTACATTGTCTAGAGTCTAAGATGCGGTGCTAACGTAGGATGCACCGCCCGACGGTGTTTTGACGGTGTTGATCAGTGAATAGAGCGACTGTCCGCCGCAAGTTGAAGCGGATGAATGGACTCCATGCACGTGATGCATCATTGTTACAATCGGTATTCTGCCCAAATCGGAACTAAAACTTTACAGTTCGCCTCCCTTTCCTCGTTCACCTCCACCTCCCAGTGCGATCTCCCCCTCTTCCCGCATAGACCGCTGTCCTCCTTTCATACATCCCACTGAAAGGACTGCAACGAACAGCATATCTTCTAGTCGCTTCATGCTCGCTTCACAGTCTACTATCTCATCATGACAAGTGCAGCGGCTACCAGCTCGTCCACGACTGCGTCGTCGTCGACTGAAACAATCGCACAGGCAGTGAATCCTGTCAAGAAGTCGTCGTTCATGATCAGTCCGGAAGTTGCTTCGTATTTTGTGGGTAAGTTCAGGCATTCTTCTCTTCGCTCAATTTCTATATTTATTGATCCATTGTGAAATAGCTGGAGGATGCGCGGGAGCTGCTTCGAGGACTGTTGTCAGCCCACTAGAAAGGCTGAAGATCATTCAGTAAGCCTACAAACTCTGCTCGATCTTTGACCGTAAATTCATGCCGCTTGCACCGGTTCAGACAGGTGCAGCCGCGCGGGAGTGATTCACAATATAAGGGGGTCTGGAGAAGTTTAATCAGGATGTGGAAGGAGGAGGGCTTCCAGGGCTTCATGAGAGGGAATGGCATTAATTGTCTGCGTATTGTGCCTTACAGGTGAGCACCTCATACTTGTGGCGTTGGCCCGGCTGTCGTGCACATGTTCTGCATATTACATCAAAGTCTCTTATACTGACATGACCCATAGTGCTGTCCAATTCACTACATATGAACAGTTGAAGAAGGTGAGGAACTCTTTTCAAAGCGACAAGGCTATGGCGGAAATTGGCTTTCATTTCGACACAAAAGTGATATTATTCTTGGACGCGATGGGTGCGGACTGCTCGCAGGCTCGCGGGAACGTGGCTTGCTTATTGGTGCATCGGTTAGGGCTGAGGCGGGCCCCGATATATATGAGCCCGACAAGGTTCATGGTCCATTTCTTGGCTTGCGGTCCGGTCTTGCGATGCACCCATATTCCCCCAAAGCCCCTCCAGCATGTTGTCCAAGGTCTTCATTGCCAGTCTTCGTGGTCCTGACAGGCATCTTAGGCCGTCAGTTGCAGCCATCCCTATTATTGCCTACATTCATTTCCGTTCAATTTTCCCGAAACTGACGTCATACTTCTTGCGATGTTTTCCCAGTGGTTTACTAAACATGGTTCGAAAGAACTCGATACCCCGAAACGACTGGCTAGCGGCGCCCTCGCTGGTATCACCTCTGTCTGTATGTCTTCTTCTGGTTTTCGGAACACTCAGTCATCAGACCCGATGACGTATATTACGCCATTTGTGCTCACCATGTTGTGATGATACAGGTTCGACATACCCCTTAGACCTCGTGCGGTCCCGACTGTCGATTGCCACCGCTTCTGTATCCCTCACCGCAGTACCCCTTTCCACGAAGGCCGCGCCAGTTAATGCAATAGCCGGGCAACAGGTCAAGCACGCGTTGGCGTCCGCTTACCACACTTCGTCAGCCGTTGCCTCGAGTCTGGGTGGCGTCACTGCGTCGGCGTATACCAAGGCGGATTTAACGATATGGGGCATGACTTTAAAGATCATGCGCGAAGAAGGTGGGGTGCGGGCGTTGTACCGTGGGTTAGTGACGACGGCCGTGGGTGTAGCACCCTATGTCGGAATCAACTTCGCCGCATACGAATTCTTGAGAGGGGTCGTTACTCCCCCAGGAAAGAGCAGCGTGTGGAGAAAGCTGAGTTGCGGAGCCTTGGCTGGTGAGCCTTCTTTGTCGAGGAACATGACGATTTGAATCCTGACAAGCATTCTCATTCTCAGGGTCGATCTCGCAGACTTTGACGTACCCTTTTGATGTGCTCCGTCGGAAGATGCAGGTGACGGGTATTCAAGGCGGCTCGATCAAATATAACGGCGCTATCGACGCGCTGACAAGCATCGTACGAACTGAAGGCGTTGCAGGGCTTTACCGTGGCCTGTGGCCAAATTTACGTCAGTTGCTCTTATTGTCCTCGAACGGATCTTGTAGACTAATGCAACTCTTTTGCATCCAGTCAAAGTTGCCCCCAGTATTGCAACCTCGTTTTTCACGTATGAACTAGTACGTTTTCGTCCCCCTTTCAATTCTGTGCAAGCAAGGCATTCTGACGGTTTACGCAGGTAAAGGAGTTTTGATTCCACCATAGACGAACTGCATTCCCAAATTCAAGGTCTTTCAACAAACGGACGGAAGGGTCAGGATGGACAACAGACTCTAGAACCCATTTTTGTGCTTTTTCTCTCTAGAATGGTCCAATTTTTTCTGCAGATTTTTCATATCATATATCTTAGCCATTTATTTACATTTCTGACTGTGTAGGGTCGTGATGAAGGGGCTTGTAGGGAGTCCCCCGGAGAGGAGAGGAGAAGGGGTGTTATTTTATACGTACGTGTACATTCTAGCTAGTTTCGAGGGAATAGAAGGTGGCGGATGAGGAGAGTTGTATGAATATTTGCTCATTTGAAATGTAATTTAATTTCTCTACATAATACTGTATGGTGGTTCCTTTTTCGCGACACCGGTTTCAACATGCATGTCAGCCACAGAATGCTCAATGCGGCTACAACGTTTTATTAGCGAAAATATATGTTACAGCAGAACGTGTGTAAAAGAATGACAGGGACTTGTACGGCCCACCCTCGCCTCAAAATACAAAGTGATCATTATAAATATCCCAACCAATTTCCCCAACGAAAACTCCCAAAATATTCAATGTTTCTTTTAGGTATTGGCGACATGCAGTTGACCAACCTGAGCCATAGCCGTAGTCATTGTCAGAGGTCTTTGCGAGTACTCTGGTGGTGCCGTCAGAGGAGATATAGGTTCATGAATCGGGAGTTGGAGTCCTAAGTATGATCCTTTCGCACTAGGCTCGTCGTAGATCTGTTGTTGCAAGCTTGTGGGATTTCTCATGATGATGAGGGTCTTTTCGGATGGGAATTGACATGGTTGAGCATGTGTCGAGCTTGATGCCTCAGATATCTAATGACGATATTCATAATCAGTCAGGTGGTGTTGAATATCAAAACCATGGAATATAACGAACATCCATAGTAGCAGACAGTGGAGCATCCGCTTCCGTGGACGGCGACCCAGACCTATACGTAGTGTTGAGCTCGGAATACGTTCTAGCCACGCTGTGGGGAGGGACGCTCGACATTGTCATCGTGATGGGCACCGTGAGTGGCGTCAGCACATGTGAGCTGTACTGAGATGACGCCCGAGAATGAACACTGCTCCGTGTGCTCCGTGGAACGCTCGGTTGGAAGGTTGGGTACGTCAAGAACGGCTGGGCGAACTCGGGGCCTTGCACGCCAACGACAGGCTTAGGTTGCTTGTGCTTGTAGCTCGGGCTCAGGGTATGGCGCTGGCGCCACAACAGGAAGCCAGAGAAAAGACATGCGAGCACGGCAAGCATCGTGGTGAAGACCAGTCCCGCGATAACGCCTGGAGGAACTCGGTTCCTACATATGTCAGATAGAAAATAAGTATTTCTGGTTTCCGATAAGGTTTCACTGTTTCATTGATGAAGACTCACTTTACAGTCGGGGCTGTTTCGAGGAAGCTAATTATATGATCGGTTTCGTGCGTCAATATCTCCATCAGTCCAGAGCCAGCGCCATTCTCACCTGCCTCCTAGCGATGGGGTTGTGTAGATAGCGGCATAATCGATAGCAAATTCTCCCGTTTGTCCTAATGGTTGAATTTGCAGCGTGTGCGGTCCGGCACCGAGGTTTCCTGCAAAGTATAGCACTTGCTGTGGGTGGTAGAATACCTTGTTGGCGGAGAAGAACAATGGCGTTTGTTTGTCCACTTGAACAGAGTATGTACTCGGAAGAGTTGGGTCCAACCGGTCCGTACAGTGCCACTGCGTCTCCTGAGATAGGAAGAGCCAATGGTCAATTTTACTCGTCAGCTTTCTGGCGCATGGATGGACTTGCCCTTTGATAGGAGTAAATCAGCTTTTTGATTACAGATCGATTTTAAGGAAGGTAATCTTACTTGAAATGTGAATGTAGCAGTTGCTTGGGACTGTGTGGTTGCGCTAAATTGCTGTCAGCAGGCGATTCTTCGATACTGAGGCGTTTGGCTACGCACTGGCCCGAGCCACCCAAAAAGTTCCCACATTGCTTGGTGTATTCCATGCAGAAGAAGGGGTATATGAGAATGCCGGGTGCGTATCCTGGTACGTGTTGACGATAAGATCCTCGTCATCTTTACCAACACTCGACTCGAAAGTGACCTTGAGAAAAAGTCAGGTCGCCTGACATGCACACGGCAACAGTGCGACAAAAAGGCAACTTACGTAGTCCACATCGAAAAACGTGTTGTCTCCATTTGTAATCGATAGATTATGAAGTCCCAAGTTTACGTTGGCGGTGAACATGGTTTGGTTGAATTGATCGGTATTCGATTGTCCGCTGAACGGCAGGGCTGCAGAGCTATCAACTTTGGCGTTGTAGCTCCCATGGTTGCCTCGTCTGGCGCCATATACAGCAACGGAAGAGCCATAGAATGAGAAAGACATGGATGCACCATTCGTCTGAGTGAGTGTGAAGCTGCTCTGTGTGTATCTAAGACAATTGTATTCATTATCATCAGGAATTTGGTGGTAAGGGAGAAGCAATATCAATGACTTACTGGTCAGCCTTTGTGTCCGTCTCTGACTTCCCGGCCCCCAGTTTGCGGAATAGACAAGAAGAGGGGAAGTATCCTCGATGACTGTTGTAAACGACGGCATCCTGGTCTAGCAGGATCCAGACCAAAGAGGACCACCTAAATAGCAAACAAAAAAAAGAAGAAAAAAGAAAAAAAAGATAGAGCCTGCTCTCGTAGTAGAAGTAAAGAGAGAAGGAGAGACAGTTACTCTGGCTGGAAATGCTGCCCTGAACATTTCCGTACGACGCGAATGGCTATCAATTCACAAGGATCGCGACGACAACTGTTCGAATGTCCTCGAGACAAAGCTTAATACAGCACAGATAATCTGTGTTCAGCCACGGCTCGAGGTGATGCCGGTTGTGAAGGTTAAGCTCGGAATATTTGTCGTCCGAATCGGAATCGAGCCCTGGTCGCAATGACCGTGGTAGTGGGAGCAGGGAGTGCCAAGGGAAATTTGATGGACAATGGCGCCGGCAGTCACCGCCCTAGTCTATCTCAAACTGATGGTGTAATACAACACTTAGAACAAAGAGGTAAAGCTTAATCACCCAACAGAGCTAGACACCTCTGAGCTCAGGAAGAGTCCACACCGATGTATACCAGAATTTGGCAGAATCTCGTTTTGATGATTACAGACACTGACAGAAAACCTCACTCGCTCAAGGATGCAAAGTGTGGACACTGGTAATCATCAGATCACGTCACGAGATGCGCGGCGCGCCCAGGTATTTTGGAGTAGCATAAACTCATGTCATGCGATGTGAGGGAAGTGAGGAACCCACCCGTAAGACTTATATTTGTATCTTATAGCTGAAAGAGAGCAAATGAGAACATATGTATTCATTGAGATAACTTAGATGAAACCTTTATCTTAACGCCCCGGTTTCTCCTGGGTGAATGTTCTTGACACGGTACTATTGAGCTGCAACGGCTCATACGGAACGAGAACTGACAATGTAACCATCGAAGCTGTGATGAATCATTGAACAAAATCGTAATTGAGTTGATTTGTCTATACAAAACATCAATTAGGGGAATGCTGTGTTACACAAATCTCCACAGGTTGACGTGGTTTCGTTTCGTTCACGATCAGTTTTATGTCGAAGCTGCAAAGGCAGGTATTCATGTATAGGCTATGTATTCAATTGTCGTTCAGTAAACCGCGTTAAGATTGGCTCGGTAATGAAACTTACCAGCGCTGCAACAGATTTAACCAGCTTTCAGCGCTACCTTCTCTATTTCGCGCAGAACTAAGTCGAGGCCCTCATCACCCCAGTATCGGCGCTCATGAGATGAGAGTTGGCGCATCACATATTCGGCGGCATCAGACTCGTCACGTCCAATACCAAGACGAAATCGATAGAAACCCATTTCCCCACCAAGTGCAGAAATTATGCTCTTGACGCCGTTGTGACCATTGGCAGAGCCACCAAGTTTTACAGAAAGGGCCTCAACACGGTGTGATAAAGAGTCGGTAAGGACAATCATAGAAGCCGGAGAATTAACCGTTTGCCTGTAGGCTTTGGCAATGGAAGGCCCAGAAATATTCATCAAGGATTCTACATTGAGATACAAGATCACTATTCCAATGTGATCAAGTGGAATGTTATATATACACGTACTTGACTTGTAGAGAGTAAGGTTAATTCTCGTGTCTCCGATGAGAACATTGCCTTGACCGGAGTAACCTCCACGATCCGACGTTAGACGAATACCCAATCTGTTTGCCAAAGCATCCACAACGAGTTGACCGACGCTATGGGTCACCTGTCAGTGAAAAATGCGTCCAATTCCACGGATTGGCGTACCTGTGGCGGGTAATCGGAAAAGGAAGATTTCCTAGACCGGCAACGAATAAGGTGGGGACATTTGGGACAGGCATTGTATAGAAAGAAAGTGTTATGGGAATGGTAGCATCACTGAATGAGTGTATGCAGGCTTATATGTTGGCCAACGCCAATAAAATGCCCACCAAAGCGCGAGCGATGGATGAGTCAAGGAGCAAAATGACTTGTTGTGTACTAAGCAGATTCCAGAATGTAGTTGCTCATGCAGCTGTGCTCTGTCAACCGATTATGTAAGTCCCGAAGCCGACCATTTCTACTCTCGAACTCGTCAGCCACTCACGATCTTACCTCCACCAATCAAACTTTTCTCACTATTGGAATAGCTAGGGACCAGTGCGTCAACCATTGTGTCATGGTTAAATCTATCACCTTGCCATAGCCTCTTTCTTTCTGCCTGCAAGATAGCAAAATCTATGGCGATGGGAGTCGGAACTGTTTATGGCCAATCCATGGTGATTATATGCCGTCAAAGTCGTCTACCTGTTTGAACTTTGCACATGGCCTTTTAACAAGATATTATCCGAAGATTATCGTTCCACTTGACATACGAATGTGGAGCGGTTTCATATGTGACCCAGGGAAAAGTCTTGGGAAGGAACGCTACATGGCTAAGCTATTGCCTTGTCCACTCCGAAGGGCTCTGGACATCCTGACTTTCCCCAGCACAATCCAAATCTCAGACATGGAGATACTTCGCGGTCCGGCCGGACAGACATTCCGCTGGGTTCTCTTCCTGTCTGCTATTCAACCGTGTCCAAAGTCTTTTTGGGGCAGTAAAGGAAGGCTGGTGTAATTATAACTCTTGGACCTCTAACAGGAAGTTGATTCTGTGATCAGCGGGAACAATCATGTTGCGTCTTTCATTATGCCTTATTTTAAGAATTGACACGCCATTTTAGGCAGTACCGCTGCTTGCCAGTGTTCGGCACAGTTTCTTGCTGTTAGTCTCAGAGCTATACATGGGGCATGAGACAAACTGCAGTGGAAAGCATTCGGAGAGCCGGTAGTCCCTCTAGCATGACGGAGATGGGATTCCACCAGGCTGGCTTTACAAGATCGGTTAGACGAAATATATAATACAACAACCGTGAACCCGTTACTGTTTGACTATTAGTTCACTGGCAGGTCAAGCCGCCTCAAGCAGTCTCTGGTGATCCGCCCGATCCCTGTACCACTCACATGGATCCAGGGAACATCCGGCTACACTCGTAAGTGTCTGAAGGTGGTCATCTGTGATCAAGAAAGCTACTCAATTGCTCTCCAATTCATTCAGTACATTCTAAATACAACCCAGTATCGACCCCATGCCATGCCAGCAAGAAAGCGATTATTTCCCCTGATTGACTGCTACTCATGGACGTGAAATATTTGGATTGCTGTCTGATAATCAATGTCTGTCGAGATGTTTGGATATTGCGCAGACCGCCATGCAAAATATTTGATTTCTAATCGTCGCGGAAACCCGCCCTCATTTGCGATGGGAAACTGCGCAATTTCTCCCGAATGATGTCGTATAACTGTCCTGACGAACAACGAGTGGTTAGGCTGAGTACACGTGGGGCAGCGGGGTGAGAAGCCAGAATTTTAGGTATGCTTTGCTTCTCTCTAAGACAGAGTCAATGATTCGAGCTTTGTCTTTAGACTTCAATGCACAGCCCGCACAGAACATCACGGGTCGCACCATTGACGCGACCTTGAATTGTTCTACGAAAACCCAAGTATTCTTCTCCTTCAAAGTTTGGATACTTAGTCAACTAAATCAGGCGTAGAATTGTGTCTATACTTTCGGCAGAATTTTCGGGCCCCGCGAACAACGTTTTGGGAAGTACCCATGAGTGGTTCTGTCCAAGCCGAATCTGCGTCATCTTGTCCAGTTAGACAGCTATATGCGACTCGAGACTGCCCACGCCCAGCAACTATCTATAGTTTCTCGACGCAGCCTCCTTTTCCAAATTTTCTCGATCATGAGTTGGACCTATAGCGTGTCTTGTCAATCTGCTACAATATAGTCATCAACACGCCAGATGTCCATACAATATTTAGTTGCTCAAGGATAAGTGTTCTCCGCGAAAACACACTTTCCTGCTAAAATCTTTAGATGATGCTCTCGCTCCCGAGGATATGGCGTTATAATGTTTGCTGCCGGTCATGATGTTGCTTTTGGAGAGTGGATAGCAACAGTTGTATGCGGCCTCTCGGACTCTCAGGTAGGGATGGGACTTCCTAACCTATCATTGTATCAAGCATCCGATGTATTTTCGAATTTATGCCTACTAAAAATAGATTGGCCTCAAGCCATCTTGTTATTTCGCAGGCGGGGCAATCGTTTGGTCAACTCTCCCCTGTCTGACATCCTCTAGTATGCCTCGTGATTGCTATTTCAAGAACCTGTCTACAGAGCATCTATAAAAGGAGGTTGTATTTGCTACTATTGAGGCACCAACGGAGTTTTTGCAAAGGCAATCTGTATCAGGTGTTTTTCTTCTTTCTGTTTGTCTACTAAGGACTGATGACTATAATGGAGTTCGGCTAGAGTAAATAGAGTCTCAGAAGGATGGTGACGTGGTTGATGATTCGAGATGAATAGAATCATTGCGGTAGATTCATCAATAAGCTTGTGGAATTTTGCTCACAAGTCTGTGTCCGTTTCCTCGTGGTACTTCGCATGCACTTTGAATATTACCGCCTGGACATCCCTTCTTCAATGATATTCCGGCCCGCTTCTCGAGAGTGCAAGCTGCTAGTTGGAGGATATAAATTGAGGATGAAAACCGTTGGACTTTCTACAGGAAAAAATGATCTCAGCTCTCTCTGTTTTGATTCTCTCGGGCGCTGCTACCTTGGCCAATGCTGCTTGCTCTGCCACTATCAACTCGTTGTCCGGTAAGCCTTCATTCAGCACATTCTTTCTAGTGAATACAGGGATATACCAAACAATTATCTTCCGCAGACGTCGCAGATGCTGTGAAATGCACGTCTATCACTCTGAACGGCTTCACCGTACCCTGCAGGCCAAGGATTGTCATTGAGCTTGGCTTCTGGGACCACGGTCACTATGAGTAAGTAGTGCTTCTCTACGCCTTCGACACGAATTGTCTTTCAACAACGCCGTTCGTAGATGGAGATATCAGCTTCGGGAATAAAAGCTGGGATGGACCGCTATTTACCGTGAGGTCAGTGGTCATCGATTTTCGACACGTATCGAATTTGTGTTCATTGTTTCATTTTTCAGCGGGTCTAACATTATATGTAATGTTTTCACATATCCTGCCGCAATTCAACATCTAAAATTGACTTTGTTTGCCCTTAGTCAACGGAAATGGTCATAAATTCGACGGAGGAGGCCCGTTCTACTGGGTAGGCAGTATCATTTTCAGGTTTAATTTACAGAGCTGACCTCCTCATTCCTTTCACAGGATGGCCAAGGTATCAACGGCGGCACACAAAAGCCAGACCCCATGATGAAGTAGGTTCTTCATTGCTATTGAATCTCTTCTGGGCCAACTGACGGACTATTTTTAGAATCAAAATTTCTGGCACCTTCGAGGTATTATAGCTCGTCTCTGTCTGAACCTTGCAAGGACTGAACCTATTCATGCACTTTCTCAGAAGGTCAAGGTAGTCAACTCTCCAGGGCGTGTGTTTTCCGTCTCCAACCCAGCTGCGTTGACCATGACCGACCTGACAATCGATAACTGTGAGCATGGTGCCCTCTTATTTTTGATTTCTTCCCGTTCACATCTTTACCAGCCCAAGGGGATGCTCCGAACTCTCTCAGCGGCGGGAAGGCAGCAGGTGGTTATTTCTCAGGCCCTTCACTTCGTTTTTGTTTGGTGTACTCATTGCGCTCGTTGTGTTGCAGGTCACAACACGGACGGATTTGATGTTAGCTCTAATAACCTCATCATCCAAAATAGGTGAGATTTAAATCATAGCTGAAAGATGCCGCTCGTTTGATGTCCACCCTTCATAGTCAAATCCACAACCAAGTGAGAAGCGCTTCTCATTACATGAATATTGTTATAGCTTACCATTTCATATGAAGGATGACTGTCTTGCGATTAACAAGGGCACCAATATCGTATTCCAAGGCAACTCCTGCACAGGTGGACATGGTATCTCTATTGTACGTTCGTTAATTGGATTGGATTGGAAAAATAAAAATATTCTGACCAACAACTGCAGGGATCCATTGACTCCGATGTCACAGTCTCCGGCATCGTTATTTCCGGAAATACTATTACCAACAAGTGAGTGTTATCACTCGTATACACACTACACAGTCTCATCAATATGTTGGATAGCGACCAAGCTCTTCGTATCAAAACCAAATCATCGTCTACAGGGAGTACCGTTTCAAATATTACCTACTCGGTATGTGCTCAGAGAACAAGCTTCGTCTTTTCCAAAAGGATCTAATAGATGTACGAATAGGGAAATACCGCCACAGGGATACGTCAATTCGGCATACTTATTGACGAGGTAAGTATTTTATTTTGAAAGGATAAGAACAGTTGTACCAATTTAAACTGCTTGTAGAGCTACCCCGATACCCTCGGTACTCCAGGAACTGGTGTCATTATTTCGGTGAGAATCATTTCTGTTTTGCTCGCTCTCGAGACATAGGCTTATTGATTGTGGAAAAAGGGAATAAACTTCGGTTCCCCCGCAACCACAATCTCCGTAAACAGTGACGCACAAAAGGTTGCCGTCAACTGTGGCAAGAATGCTTGCACAGGTATGTTTCAATATGATTGAAATTGCTCCTTCAGAGAACTCATCCAGGTTTTGCCGCATAGGGACATGGAACTGGTCAAATTTGAAAGTGTCTGGAGGAGTTTCGGGTACGTTTTAGTTTCTATGGAATTGAACAACTATTTGACTGGTCATATCTCATAGGAAAAATTACCAACGCTCAGATCACAGGTTTCAGTGAATGAGTTCGCAAAAGTGCCCCATTTGGAAGGATCATGGCCATATTAGGCTTTATCTAGTTTTTACGAATGTCTTGCCGTTTGGACGCAACGCGTCTCATAAAATAAATATGAGAAATTTTCCATCCTTATACGATCACTTTACTCCAAAATATCTCAACGCTGAACGTTTACACGCGAGACCTAAATGCCTCGGACTGCGGTTCCACTTTAAAAGGGACAGGATATTACGTCATGTGTTATTTTGGGCTTTCAAGCTCCGCGGTACTGTCAGCCCACATATTTTCCGAATATATCATCCTCTGCTCCTGTAATGTCATTAGAATCTATCATAAATATGTGATAGGACTACTTTCCATTCAAAGCTGCCAGCGAGATGCCAGCGACAAGTCCATCCACTTATACAGTTGTTGTTGAGTTGTTGAGCCCAAGTTGCCTCGTTGAATCGCATTCAGTGTGCGGCGATTTCTGTTCTGAGCGCTGAACACCGAGATTCTATCGTTTTAAAGAAAAAATCTGTGGTTTAGAGAACTGTAATCGACTGCTCTGTGACCTCTCTTTAGCCTCTAGCCTATTTTTACCTCAGAGTTAGCAGACGGCTCCAGTTTCTACCCAGGCATATTTGTGGTGCATCGTCTTATTTTTACTTGATGTATTCATGAACACCGACCACCCAGATGCTTGCTATTTACATAGAACATGTGGGAAAAATACTCCGAATGACTGCTATTCATCGGACTCATGGAATAGCGGGCCACCTTGGGCGGGTGTTCTTTCACACAACCATCTGGTTTAATAGCTCGACATGACAACTCGTGTAAGTTCAAGCTCTCGAAGATGGCGAGCCAAAAGTTATTGTACCTCCTCTTTGCTCTGACCTTTGGTCTTGTCATACCGTCGACCGTGGCCGCTACGCCGTCTTGTGTTGGCACTATAGACTCATTGGATGGTGAGTACCACTGAATTCTCAATGTTCCGGTGCACTGGTTAACAATTTTACGACAGATATCGCTGTCGCTGTCAATTGCACAACTGTTATACTCAATGGATTCACAGTTCCAGCAGGTCAAGGCCTGACATTGAATCTGAAAACTGGGACGACAGTCACTATGAGTTCGTCCTGTCTATCGCTGATAGGCGATTGTATTTCACGATTCTTTATATTCTCAGATGGCGATATATCGTTCGGAAATCTTAGCTGGGCCGGGCCACTTTTCACTGTCAGGTATTCTCTGGTGGCATCTATCTTTTATAACCAGGCATGCACCACTGACGCGATGTACCGATAGCGGAAAGTCAATCACATGTAAGGGATATTTCTTCGCGCGTCTTTACACCGTATCTCATAAGTAAAAGTCAACGGGAATGGCCATATTTTTGACGGAGGTGGTCCTTTCTATTGGGTACGTCATTGACTCGTTTTCTCTCAAAATGAACCACGCCTAACCTTAATGTTCTTTGCCGAAATAAAGGACGGACTGGGCGGTAATGGCGGTGTAGTCAAACCCGCCCCGATGATGAAGTCAATCGCCTTTTATTGTTTGGTCTATTGTCGCTCTTACACGATTTTCTTCAAGAATCAAGATATCCGGCGTTTATGCGGTGAGTGGTCTTAATGGTTTCTTTTCTTATGACCACATATTGCAAATTCTCAACCATTTTCAAGAACGTCACTGTGGTCAATTCCCCGACAAGGGTCTATTCGGTATCCAATCCAGCCCCTCTTGTCATGACAGACCTCATCATCGACAACTGTGCGTTACGTCAGAATGAAGGTTGCTCATTCATTTGCTTATTAGTGATTTTTAGCGCAAGGAGATGTACCGAACGATCAAAGCAACGGTCTCGCTGCCGGTATGCCCTTTCACTTCCGATAAGCTGTCATCGCAGGTGCTAAAAGAAGACACAGGGCACAACACAGACGGATTTGATTGCAGCACCACCGATCTCATAATCCAAAATAGGTCAGTTTATGCGCTATATGCACACAGAAATTCAAGAAGGAACTAAACTCATCTATATTCCAGCATCATTCACAACCAAGTAAATGAATAACATGAGATGAAAAAGATCTTAAGTTCATGATCATCTGTTAGGACGACTGTCTGGCTATCAATAAAGGATCAAACATAGTGTTCCAAAACAACACATGTATTAACGGCCATGGAATTTCAGTTGTCCGTTCCTTATGTAACATCTTCCTCCGGGACCACTCTGATTGGAAGAATACAGGGATCCATTGACTCCAACGTTGTCGTTTCTGGAGTCGTAATATCTGGGAACACGATCATCGAAAAGTACGCAATCTACCCTACCTTTGCCACACAAAACCCCCATTGATACGACTGCGGTCAGTGATCAGGCTCTTCGTATCAAGACTAAGGCTCTGGCCACGAATAGTACCGTTACCAATATCACCTACGCGGTGGGTAATGCGGTCTGATGATTCTGGATTCAAACCAAGCTCACCTCTCGGCGCAGGGAAATAACGCGATAGGCATACGCCAATTCGGGATAATAATTGATCAGGCAAGCCGCGTTATTATCCAGAGCGCATGTTCAGCATTACTAACAACATTTCATTAAGAGCTATCCTGATACACTCAAAGTCCCTGGAAATGGTGTGCTGACATCGGTCAGTCCAATTCTACTCAACAGTGCTGTTCCTGCGTAACTGAAACGTGCCCATTAATTGCCGTGTTTAGGCCATTAACTTTGGTCCGCCGATGAATACCTTGGCCGTGATCGATCAAGCAGAGAAAGTTGCAGTGAATTGCGGTGAAGGCTCGTGTATAGGTGCTCATCCGGATATCTTTGATCCATTTTACCGGGGTTTGAGACTTCTGGGCTGATATTCCTTCGTATGTAGGTCCTTGGGACTGGTCATACCTCCAAATCGTAGGAGGAATTCCTGGTAAGTGTTTCATGAGTCTACTTTTAAAGTTTAACACGGATCATGAACCAATCTACGTCGATACTGATCGATATCATGTTTGGTGTTCTGAGTAGGTCTCATCAACAACTTCACGGGGATTATCAACTTTCGTCAATGTAATAATCCTGCTTGTGTATGACTTGGGATCCTCCAGATTAATTTTACCTGTTCGCACGAACTTCATAATGATGAAAAAGTGTTTTGCCCCTCTCTGTCCATTTAAATCTGTATCTCTCATGAATATGGAACGTTAGCCGAAGAAAACAAAAAAAAAAACAAGGATTGACATCCACAATGGACGTATTCACTTTTGACAGAAAAAAAAAGTTACTTGCCGAACTCTGACATTAACAGTTGACAACCTTGTTCCGAAAGTGCGCGCCGCCATAGCATAACTCGTGAGCTGCCGCGCTCTTCTATTTCATTATACATAGGGAATCCTACTATCCTCCATGAACACATACAAGAGGGCCTTGCCAGGGCCAACGAATCCAAGGAGACGAAACAAAAAATAACAGTTAGATAAGTAAACGAGACGAGAGTGAAAAGAAAAGAAGAAAAGTCGTGACGATAATGCATGAAGAGCGGTGGTGGTGCGTGTGGTGTGTTGTTGGGTGTACGAGTATGTGTGCGATTAAGCCTCCAGAAATATAAAGAGCGACTACAAACTATTGTGGATAGAACGTCTGGCAAAATCGAAAAAGAAAGGAAGAAATAATATGGAGGGAGAATAAAGGCAAGGCCGGTTATACATAAGAGAGGAGAAACAAAGTAAAAAAGAGGCACAAAAGAACGAAGAGGAGAGAGAGATCCGAGGCAAAAGGCGTTGTGTATGATGGATCCCGTGCTGATGAGATATGTGAAAGATGCGGATGGTTGGAGACGGGCGAAGGGCAGTGGGAGTGGGCAAGTGCATGGCGGGTGGATGTTGTGACCGGATTTTGTTGTTTGAGTGTAGGCTAGTTAAAACGTTTGAGGGGGGATTAGATAAAAAATGTCTTAGGTTGCGGAATGGTGCCAAATGTGAGAAACTGGGGAAGATGGGTGAAAAATGCGAAGGGGTTGACAAATGTGATAAGAAGACCAAGTAACCATGGAATGACGAATGCGACGGAGGACCAAAAAACTGCAAAAGATGAAGAAAAACGAAACAAAGTCGAGGTACGACCGTGAAGACAGATGACAGTGTTCATGTG
This sequence comes from Psilocybe azurescens, assembly GCA_023853785.1. Classification (NCBI taxonomy): domain Eukaryota; kingdom Fungi; phylum Basidiomycota; class Agaricomycetes; order Agaricales; family Agrocybaceae; genus Psilocybe; species Psilocybe azurescens. Next base: position 164,806 of record JAJIRX010000028.1, on the reverse strand, counting down.
ACGAACAATGTAACAACCTGTCCTCCCGGTCGATACTGTTCGAATGCCATCTGCACGTCTTCCTGTTGAGCCCAGTGACACCATGTCTCCATCTTCGTCCCTATATTTCACTCGCAGTGGACCGTCTTCACGACGAGGCCCACACAAGCGAATCTTGCGCCCGACTTGTTCCACCAACTGGTCATACTCTGTCGACCGCTGCACTTGGATCACGAAAATGTCTTCATGGAAGTGCACCTTGATCTTCACGGGCGACTGTGGGTGGTGGTGATCGTGTCCATTGACCACACCATCGAAGCCCTGCGATCGCGAGGTGCGCATGCCCACACCCCCAGCGACGATTCGCTGGAGCCGAACGGCGTTATAGGTGAAGAGCTGTTTGGTGAATAATCCGAGCTGTCGCCCGTCGACTGACTCGACCCGCTTCCGCGTTTGCCGTTGGGCACGTTCGTGGGCACACCATTCAGCGGCCGGTGATCCTGACTCCAATGTGAGTGTGGCGGCGCCGCGCCGCTTGGGAGTGGCGGAGGAGGCATCGACTTCTGTGGAGGATTGTATGCGCTCGGCTGGCTAGCACTCCGCGAACGCGTTATCGGTGGCGGAGCAGCGAGGTTGTTCACGTTCAGCGTCGGCGTCACAGCTCGTCCTTTCCGATAATCGCTACTCGTTGACCCACCCATGCTGTTCGGGCTCTCATACCCGCTCTTTAGACGCGATGAACTGAATTGGCTCCTTCAGCGGAGGCCGTCCTGACGCTGATCTCGGAACACCAGTTCCAAAGCTGGCATCCGACGAATAGCTGTTCGCACTCATGTTGGAGGGCATGCGAGGGGTAATTGGACGTATATGCCCGTTCGGCGAAATGACCGTAGCAGAGGGAAGTGGGGGCAGACCATTACTCCTCCACTGCATCATATTCGGACCATCCGTACCTTCTGTCTGCGCTCGTACAGTTCTATCGTAGCCCGCACTTGATTCACGCTCCGGAGGCATACTAAACGCGTTCGGTGTCCTGCGCGAACCAACCGGTGTTCCGCGGCCTGACGAGGCTATCGAAGCGGGGGATAATCCTCGAGTTCATCCTCGTCCGGTTCAAAGTCGAAACCGTCATGAGGCGGGTACCCCTTCGGCCCACCGCCATATGTTGAATTAGTGTTGCTCGAGAAGGCAGTTTGCTCGTCATAGTCGTAGCTTGTATAACTAGGGCGAGAACGAATGGTGGAGGATTGGGAAGATTGTGAATAGACGGACACGGGTGGTGTTGAAGTCGCCGAATAATGCGAATTGACCAGTCTCGCTTGCGGCGATGGATTTGTGCTGTTGGCCGCGACGATACGCGACATACCTGAACCTGCACGCTCCGACGCGCGCCTCTGCGAGGCTTCCTTGATCAGACGGTTAATAGTCGCTTCCCACTGCCGCATCTGATCTTCGCGTCGGCATCGCAAGGTGAAAAATTCTAGATCATCATCGCCCTTCCACCACACGGCAAGTGGATATTGAGTGGCAACACCGATTGCTTTATAAAAGATAACCATCAGCACCGGCAGCAATACAATGAAACAGAACAATAGAGAAAATACGCACTCGGAGATGCTCGCGCTGGAACAGGGATGGCTTGAGTAACGTTGCCGAGGAATATACGCCCTTTCAATAGAAGTGGTGTATTTTTCTGCGGTGCGCCATTGCCGCCCGGCAGTGTGAGAGGTAGAGGCTTCTTGAGAATCGAACCGTTTTTGCTGGTGCTCTTTCCGCCCTTGGCAGGCTGCGTGAGACTTGCCTCCTTGCAGCAGAGAATTATGCGCTCGAACAGGAAAACATGATACTCCCGATCGATGTCGGACTTGGTCACCACAAACAGATCGTCGAGGAGGAGTTCGCCAAAATTTTCTAGATGATGGCCTTTCCAGTCGTCGATTCTAGAATGCAGACTTTTGACAGTTTGTTCGTTTTCGGCGCGCCTTTGTGCCTCATTGATCTTGTCCGTTATGCGTTTCGCCGCGTCTGAGCCACGCTTCAATTCGTCATAATGATCGTAAGTTGACGGCGAACACGCTTTAATAAGAGACTAAACAGCACATAAGTGTACTGGATCGTGATAGAACGACGGAATAGACGTACGTCAAGGAGGAGGGGATACTTGCAGATACGCTGGATCGGTTTGATGAGTAAACCGGGCAGCTCGCCTTTGACATTAATCAAGTGGTTCAGAGGCTGTTGACATGTATTTGGTAAGTATTCGGAGTTTGCCGACAGCGAGTTGTCAGGGTAATGGCTGTGGCAGTTTGTGTGAAACGAACCAAGAACCCAACCCAGGAAACATGAAAGGGAAAGAGGGTGTTGACTCACCACTAGGTTTTGCTCGTTAGCGAGCATAAGCTCAGTAGCGTTTGTGTAGTTGGCACAGTAGGGTTCATAGACAATAAATTCGTCTTCCTATAATAGAAAAGCGAAGAAGGGGATAGAAGCATGTAATTGAGTAACCAGCAACAATGGGAAGTCCAGATAGAGTACATGGGAGGATGAGCCGACTCACGCTTTCTAGGAAATGCTGACCCCATCGTTGTTCTTGCCATGGCATCTCCGCTGTGCTCTCGAGCCGGATGAGGAACTTGCGCTGGAAATTCAGGAGTTTGTTCAGATTTGGAAACAGGAGGTGGATTGTATCCTGGTCCATGAGGTTGGCTTGTGAAAGAGCGTTGGAGTATTTCTGGAGTTTCCGAGGTCGGCGGGTAACTTCTACAAGTGAAAATTTATGGATGGACGCACCTGCATAATCTCTAAGTCCTGCACGTATTTACGCTCCGTCTCCACCATTTCTCTAATGATGTTGGTCTGCGCGGAACCTTTAGGGGTGTTGATAATTGACGACACAAGCGTGTCGTTCAGAGACTCTGTAGAACCGTTTTCCTGCAGTGAGTGTGGGGACGGCGGGGATTCCTCGAAGGCATCGCGGGGAAGATGGTCTACAATGGCGGTGACGGTGTTGATCACCTGGGTCAAAGATGTAAGCGCACTGGTGCACGGAATAAAAAAAGCGCCGCAAACGCACCTTGACCAAACCATCCGTCGAGTTCCGGTCCCAAAGGTCCGTCACTGTGAACAACTCGCACCCCGGGATTTCCTGCATGACCTTGTCCGCTCGTATCTGCATGGCAAAGAGAGCAATGGCATGCTTCTTAGCCCTGTCTGGGTTTGCGTCGAATTTCTCCCTGGTTGAAGGAGGAGTTGTTAAGCTTCTTGAACCCAGCCTCCTCTGGAAGCTGATCGAAGATGTAGCATAGCGGTGTGCCGGTGGAGAAGAGGTCCCAGAGCTGGGTTACTGGGTCTGTTGACTGCCGGGAGTCGGGGGATGAGTTGTTGAAGTAGTGTGCGAAGCCGCGAATCTTGAGAAGTCTACTTCTGAGAGACGAGCATTGCTGGTAAAGGGAGGTAGACTGGGAAGCGGATTTATTTAGGAGAGTGTTGTTGGCGTTGGTGTCGATTTGGAGCCCTGTAGTGGATACGATGGATTTTTTGCGGCCTGCGCCGGAGGCCATAGTATTCGGGGGTCGGGGGACGTGAGTGTCGTGGAAGAAGGGAGAGGAAGACTTGTTAGAAGGATAAGAGCGTTGTAGTTGAGATCACGAATCCAAGATCAACTTGGCTCGCTTGACTTTCAAACTCCGCTTGCCAAATCAAACACGCTCCTGATCAACCATTTTCCTATTTCTATTGTTCACTTCTCCCCTTGACCAGCACACAATGCATCTCCCTAACAATAGTATATCCCACCTACAACCGTACTCGTACAACTACTCAAAGTCACCCACTCACACCTGTATAGCATATATACTTTACTCTAACTCACTGTATACAATATTGCCTCGCTTTGATACCCGACTGCCCGGCAGATCTGCTCTCCCTCGTGTCTGTGCATTTACTTCTCGCTAAAGCTGGGGTTCAACGTTCATCTCTCCCACCCGCACAACTCAAAAGACCACTCCCCAGCGACTCGCAGTCTCCGAGGGTCCAGCCGGTGTCCTTGTTTCCGCCTTCTTGAGTACTTATCTCTCAAAACATAGCCTTGCGAAGCCCATCACGGCGTGGGCGTTGTTATCCTTCTTGGGAGCACCGATCACATCATCTCCCCAGATTCAACCAGATCTGGTGGAAGTAAACAACTTAAGTATTTTTACATATGCCACACGGCTCCTCGCGGCCTCGACCGAAAGGGAGACCCCTGATGGGTCAATCCTATATTCTGATATTTTTATGCAGATCTAATTTCAGCCCTTTACTCACACCTGACTGACACCCCTGCTCGCCTCAGTCTCCCCTGGTCTCCCCCTGGTCGGCCGGGGGGACGAACGAACGCAGAGAAATTCACCCTGCGTGTCAATCTTATCGTCCTCAAGAAACCATTCCCAAACCCTCGCATTTCTGCTCCACTTCGTGTATACGCGCAGTCTCCTGCATTCACTCTTCTGCCTTCTATTTCTCTTGTCGCGTGTTATAGGATCCAATAAAGTTGGGTTCTCATTTGACTTGCCTCTTCCGGGGCTGTCTTCTAGTCGTTCCGATCATCACATTCCCTTTCACATCACTCCGACCACCGAGTTGGCATTCAGCATTCAACGTTCATGCTAGAAATGACGTCCTCTGCGTAGTGCAACCCTAAACAAACTAAAAAGCACCTTTCCTTGCCGTTCGGCTCTCAATCAGGCTATTCAATTGTTTTGAATTTGAAGTTTTACTTACCATTCCCGGGAACTGTATACATACTACATACAAAGGCTTGCTAGCTTTTAGGATTTGGGGCGCAGTGTTTTGTATGTATCCCTTGCCGAAGGTTGAAACTGTGCGCCGCTCTCCCATACCCCGGAAGTCCGAGCCATTGCCATTGTTCTAATCTAGTCGACTCCGGTCGAAAGATGTTCAACATCGTACCGTCGTCGTGATGATATTTTGACTGCGCTGGTCTCTGGATACTCTCATTGAAACTCCCTAAATTCAGGATCGCAACCTTTACCCGGCACTGCGTATTCGCACCTATCTTTCGAAAATAAGTTGCCATGTCTCCTGAGTCCTCACGAAGGGCGTTGGCTACAAAGTTCCCTTCGGCTTCCTGCAGTCTCAGTCACACTATAGCAGGCTCTAGCGCTTAGAAGCCGGATCACCCATGCATCATTCTCTCTAGAAAATCTAAAATCCAAAAAACCTATTAGAACATCCGAGAATTGCTGAATCTTCAAATTTAGTCTTTGTTGTGCGATCGAGTGGTAGTAAATTTCAAATCGCGGCACATGCACTGCACATGTTGGAGGCGACTGGTCACTGGTCAGTTCTTCTCACTCAGGAGTCAGAGTCTATCAGACGTTCAGAGGTAAGCTAGTTAGAGTTGGAGGTCTTGATATTTCGGAGTTTGAGGTTGACCTGAGGGCTGACGCTCCGAGCCGTTGAAAGGATTTGAAAGAGGTCTCAATGATGGAATAGTACAGCAGTGTCATCAATGCATTGAACATGACCCATTTCTCTGACGCCCACACCCCTTTACATTTTTACCGCTGGTGTAACCTGTTGGACGCTCGTCTACACTCGTCCCTGATCATTTTGCATCTTTTCTAGATCGAAAATTCTGTCCTGCAATTCGCGACCCATGGTACGCCCGACTCCGTCGTTCGGCTTGGCGTCTGGCGTCATGGTCGGTCAAGCGACAACGGCAGTTTATTTGAAAATAGATCATCAAAACAGAACGCTAAGCAGATCGGAGACTAGGAGTCCTCACTGCTCAGCCTAAGTTCGTATCTATACATATATTTGTGTGTAAATACTAGATAGGCAGAGTAGAGTAGATGCGTGTTCATGGCCCAGTCTAGAGGTGCATTTTGTTTATTGTGAATACTGTGGGCGTGTGCAGAAGACTCAAAGGTGACCGCTGACCCGCCCCTTCCTGGATCACCAGACACCGGCGCATCATGTTCCAAACGCTTGGCTCGAGCGTTCTCTTATTATGAGCATTTTATTATTATTATTATTATGTCTTGCATAAGACTGGCATTTTCCCAGCACCGTATAGATGTCCATGATCACACGCATTTTCTGATTTCCCTGAAGACTCTTCACTACATAAGTGTTATGTCACCAAGTTCAATTGTGAGGCTGAGTGATTTAATAAAAGGACAAAAAGAATAGCATTCAGGGCTGATGAAAGGGGCCATCGCGGTCGGTGTGGAAAATCATCATCAATTGTTACTGTAAAGAGTGAACAGCAAAATGAACAACTTGGACAATGAGAATCAGAGGATGGTGGCGTTCTTGTGAGAGACCTGTCTTCAACTTTGTACAGCGCCTTGTAAATTCCTATCACTTCGTGGCGCCCATTGAGCGCTTCATATTGGATTCAGAGTCATCAAATTTAATTTTGTTATTGGAATGTGACAAGACCCGGCAGGGGGCTACAAGAGTCCAAGGCCATGTTGGCTGTGGACACCATGGGCGAGCTATAAAAAAGGCACTATGTTCCGAGGTCAATCAGCTTGCACAGCGGATGGCCAAGAATGGTAAACAAAGACGCGACTAAAAATCTATCATGTGGTACAAAAGTCGTTGGCAAATAGAACCAAATTTACAAGTGGTGCCAGTCGCTGGGACGCGTTAACAAGTTGAAAAGTTTTGCAGAAACTTCGGATCAACTGATATGATAAGGTAAGCGTCCCGTGACTGGGTTGGAGTCTGCCGGGTACTTAGACGCCGACGTACTTAGCACCATCGTCATAAAATGCGCACCGCCGCCGCCGCCTCAGATGCGCGTCCCCCCCGCACATTGACTCAATTTCTCATATACTAATAGAGTACATACGTATCGCCTGCGTATGCCCGAGACCGAGACCTGAAACTCCACAATGGCACAGCATTTCCTGGCAACGATGATCCGTCACTATTAACCATCCTTTATGCTGTCAGCTGGTCCTGCTCTACATTACAGATGGCCATGCTACGGAGTGCTACCTACTGCAGAATCATACACCTATATCAAAAGTACATGTACTATCTTTGTACAACCGTCTTGTTCGCAATGACAGCTTACCGAGGGCTAATTCAACCATCTTGGTTTTGCTTAGCACTGCTGAAAGCCAGGGCTGTGGGTCCGGATCCTTACCATACTATACGATTCTAGCTCATATATTGTAATTCACAGTCCGCTCGGGGACCCGAATCTTAAGCTTAGTGCATTAATATGGGGACCAATATTCCGTATGCGCCCCTTTCAATTTACACAAGTCGGCCAAACAAGCTAGTTTCTACTGCTCGCCGAAAGGACTTACATTACTAGTCTGTTGCTCTCCGATAACATTGGAGCAGTAAAAGACCCTGCTGTGCCTTCCCCCTTACCATGATGACAAAGTAGAGTCTATCAGACGTTGGCCTTAAATCGACAGGCCACTCGCAGTCTCCGTGACAAATCATGTTTCCCCCGGAGTGTTTTTAAACTGGGAGATCAGAGAGACGGAGACGGAACGGGGGATCAGTGATATGATTAAAAAAAAGGCTGTGCTGTAGCGTAGACTGATATGGACCGCCAAGTTGCACCGTTAATCTTCAGAAGGTGAGCCGGTCCAAGTCTATATCGAGCAGATACGTTATCTTTATCAATATCATAAAGCGCGCACAGGTCGATCTGGTATCTTATCGATGCGTCCACAAGTACTATAACCGTAAGGGGTGAAAATATAGTACGAGTTTAGCAAGTGCTCGAAATGGCGTATCGCCCGACCGCTACTCCGATCCTCTTTATACAGTGACAGGTATACTATATAAGTAGACCTGAGCTGTAGTGTTCGCGTCAATTTTGGGCCCGTATACGACAACGCCTCGTCATTACGCACAGCGATCGTGACTAAGAATGGCATAGCAATGACTATATTTAGCAACACTCCGCCGACACTCGATCGACTGGTGACCGTTCTTCGATATCATGCTTCGCAATACCTTCTGTCGTGTCTACAAAAAACCGAATTAAGCCATCTCTTTCACCAGGGTGATGGTATATTTAAACCTATCAAGAACGATACTCTTCGCCGAACCACTATGCTACGTTTGAGTACTAAGGGCTTGCGCTCAGTGGGCCACACCGAAATAGAGCCTATAGCCATTTCTAGAGGACTGATTTTAGCTGCTTTGTGGATCATTCTGATAGAGCTTGGGTTACTTTGATTCTATCACAATGATAGGACAATATATCTTGCGAGTAGAAAATGGACCATTCGAGAAGATGTAGGCGATAACATAACTTTCATCAATTTGCATCTACATCTTCTCTGATTGACGGACAGAGTGCACACCTGAAGCCTATGCAGCGGAACAGTAAACTGACATTGCCTGAGTATGGGAAGAGAAGCAGTATAAATGAAGGTACAAAGTACTGGATGCGGTTTGACAGATCGAATCCACTATTAACAGCATGTCAGCCTGTGTGATCCCGGGTATAGCGTCTAGATGTTCTGACATGCGACTAAAATGCAGGCAGCTATATTGGAAGCTGGATCACAACAGAACTGGGGGCATCGTTCTTAACTTCTATAGCTAGTTTCTGTTTCCTACATTTTTGGGGTACTTAAGAAGAGATGCAGTTGATCATCAGTTAACACCACGAATGGAATCCGCTCAACTTGCATCTAACCACGCCGAAGCGGAGACGCTGAGACTATTAATGTGGAGCTTGGTCGAGTGTGCATGCCGAGTGTGCTACAGACTACCAGCATGTTTAAATTGCGTTAACATGAGGCATATTTCCAACACTCGATTTCGTAAGTGCCTTTACTGAGGACAGAAAGCATAGAACCTGATAGAGCCGCCAGTTTATAGACTGTATGTCTCACGCTGTATCTTGCTATATCATATCGCGCAAAAATATTTATGCATGTAGATGTAAGGCATACCTTATGACTCTTATTACCAAGAAGACGCGTTATCGCCTGCAATCTTATCAGAGTTCCTGATATAGAAAATGGCTTGATGAGGTAGTACCAGAGAAGTAGCAGTATTCTGTCGACATGGTAAAAGACGTGGGATGAGTGGGGGAAATTGATGGCTGACAGTCAAGTCGTGATGAACCCCGTCTGATCGCGGTTCAGTTCGTTAGACGAACTAGCCAGAGTAATTGTCGCTGCCAATTAGATGATAAAATACGCAATTGTACGTGATAAATCTCCGCCACAGTGCGTGCAATTATCATCGACGATGATCTATTACATTCGAAGGCATTGGGGAATACACTGTATATCATTCTAAGCCTCAGTAACGTAATTAAACAGCAGCTTTCGAAAGATCGGTGCTTACAAAGTCTACGAGCGCTAATAGATATCCCCTTCCAGGTATTCAAACCTTCCAAAAGACCATTCTATGCTTCAGTGACAGAGTATAATGGAAGATTCTCGAGTTACCCTTATATCCCAGATGAGTCTGGAAATAATGGGTGCCTGCTCGCCTTTGGGCGGAGTACGGTTCCTCGAGTTACTATAATCAGAACGCTGATCAATATATCTCAGGTATTCACCATCTTAGATGGGAGCAGACGCTACGCCATATGGGTCAGCAGAGAATTAAACAATCATACTGAAGAGATATCTTATCAGTACCGGCACCCCGGTATAACTGTCAATGCGCGCATTGACTGAACAGGGAGGTCGTGAACCAGCTCAACATCCTTGGCTGAGAGCGCACGGCAAAAGCTGCTAAGAGCTTCGCGTCCTTCCTTTGATGCGCCTCTATGTGCAAATGTCGACAGACATGATATGGCATGCTTTTGATTTGGATCGTGTTGATTGTCAAACAGGCCTGGTGCACAATAAGCCGCATACCCCATGATCAAATCACAAATCAGTTGTGCGACTTATGAGAAAAACACACATGAGCTTACGATAGATATGACAAAGAAAACTCAATGAATTGAAGTACGGACAAACCTTGTATCAAACACAGTCTGAACCGGGGTGCAGTCGCATCTGTTGTGACGGATGTCCGGGAGAGACGTCGTTGCTTGGTGTCCAACTGCTCAGTGCCATACAACCAGCTAAGGTCGCAACTATTCAATATAGACCACATCTGCGCAGTTACTATCTGTTAGGAAGTAGTGAACATGAAGTTCGAATTTAAAGTCATTTATTATAACTACGAAAATATGCGCATTCGGTTGCAATGCCGAATGGCTGTCAGAACTTGCAAGCGACCCAAGACAAAGGTTCTAAGCTTTGAAGAGAATAGACGTTCAGGTTCAAGCTCTGAATCTAGATAGTATTCGTTTTCATCTTGAAGAAACCAATCCATCTATTGTCGTGCAGAAATGAGTATACAAAGCAAACTCAAGATTAATTTCTAATGGACCCACATATCCAAATAGGGTAAGGTCACCCCGCCGCATATGAGTCATATTTGAAAAAGAGAATCAGAAAGATGAAGAAAATAGGGGCAGAAGATGACCCTTCGCTCAGGTGCTCAGGACCCAGTGACAGGCGGCCGGTGGCCCAGTATCCATGCATCGCGATTCGCGATACGGGCACCCGTCTGCACCCGCACATGCCAGAAAAATAAGTAGAAAATCAGGAGATGCAATGCAAAGAATCGATGTATTTTACATGGGACAAACGACAAAAAAGTTATAAAAAATAAGAATACCAATGATCTGATTTTGGACTGGGCAGTGATAGGCTAACTTTCGTCCATGTCTTGAGTATCGAGGTCTTCTCCAGCACCTAAAAGTTGCATGAGGTGCTCGATTTTTGTTTTATGTATCCGATGATGCTCTTGCCAGCCCTTCCATGGATGATGAGGATGCTGCCGATCATAAGTTAGCAAGGCTGCGCATATAGTGAACTCGCGGGCAAGGAAACTCAACGTACCAATCGACCGAAAGCCTGGAAAATCTTGTCCGAGGTACCGTCAGGCTTATTGTAGAAATATTTAGCAAGAAGGACATCGTCTTCTTTGCTATACCGCATTTTCTTGTCCGGAGGCGCAGGAAGGGGTTCGTCTCCATCTGTACGAGCCAGTTCATGTTTGTGTCTACGCCAGAACTTCATCCACGAGGCACGAGAGTGATGTGGAGCCTGTGATAACAATCAAGGGTCAGTTGAATGAAACTTCCTCAAAACGCTCATATGACACGCGACATATTAAACTGCTGTCCCGCTTACTTTGGCAGCGACATCTTTCCAAAAAGCGACCATATCAAGCACGCCTTGAGACCTTTTCATACAGATTCAGAACATTTACAATTGGTGTATATGTCCTAGTGCTCACTTGCGATATTCCATGAACCTCACCAAGAACGTCACGTCCTCTTGAGTGAAAGCAACGCCCTTGCCAGTTGTACTCCTGAACAAAGCTCTTGGAGGCGTCGGTGATCTGTTTCTTTGTGGCGCAGCGGCCGCAGCGGCAGTTGCTGCGCTCATATCCAGTCTTGTTGAGACGCTGTTCTGAGCTCGAGGAATCACATCGGGCTCCATTTCTATATTGAGGTCGTCTCCCATGCCCGGTGATTCAGACCTATCATGGTTCATCGTGTATCCACCAAGCCGAATTTGATGCTTGTTGCAGTATCGACGCCATGAGTAAAAGCTGCGCAAGATGGGGCATTAGTTATGTTCCAGGGCCGGTTGGGAACAATTGAGAAGATATTCACGTGTGATGCGGTGCCTAAATAAAGCTCATATGAGTGCGACGTGAAAGATATAATGGAGGAAAGGACGATTACCTTGACTGCAATTCGCTCGCAAATTTCCCGCAAACTTTGAAGAAAGGTTCAGCTGAGCAAGAGGGCATATCGAAGAGCGCGCTGACCTCAGTACGAGACATTGATCTTGACAATAATCAATATATTTCTTTAGATAGATCACATCGTCTGCAGTGAATAAATTCCCGCCGTACGTGCTTTTGATCACTCTGGTAGGGGGCGTCGGGGAACGCGCAGGTGGATTCCGATTCACCACTAAAGAGGCAGCGGATGCGGCGGGCGGAGCCTAAAAGATCATACTGCTGAGTTATCCATCAAGAACAATAAAGCGACAATATACCTGTGTGCGCGTCCGTTTCCGTCCGCGCGGTTTGTCAGCAGGTTCAGCATTGGGTGGTACAGAGGACCCAGACAGATGCGACGGCTGGCCTGTGACCGAGTTCGAACCGGAGGACTGGCCTGCAGGTTCTTCGATGTACGCAGGTTGCCCATAGCCATGATCATACGAGGGTTCGTAATACGGCCCAGGTCCAGCAACCCAACCAGCTTGATCCTCTCTGTAGCGATAGTCATATGCAGCGGGTTGAGGCGCCATTTCATCAGGAGTATTGTAACCATCCCAAGCGTCATCGCGGTAATGTTGCGACGGGGGTTGTGAAAGAGGTTGCGCTGGGGGTCGGTGGATCATATGAGGATGCGTGCTGGGAGGCGCAGGCGCGGGTGGGCCATGAAGGTGAGTCTGCGCTGGGGCAATACCAACTTGCCATTGAGGTGGTCCAGCGGGTATACCACGTGGAGGAGTGGGCTGAAGAGGAGGAGCGTACACTTGAAACGAATATGAGTGAATGTTGGGGTCGACAGGTGGCATAGCGGCTTGCAGAGCATGGGGATGAATAGATTGTATTTGCCGATTTGAAGAGCTAGCAGCTTCGTCTGGACGCCTGGAAGTTGAAGCCTGGTAGACACTGCAAAAGCAAGAGCTCAGCGTACAAACAAGAACAAGGAAAAATCCCGTACGTCTCCGTCCCAAGAACTTTGCATCCTGCCCAGTTGCTTTGGAAGGTCTGCAATTGGTTCATTTTCACGCATTCTTGTACCCAGGTTGCACTAAGGACAATCTTTCCTTTCTTTCCTGCATATTGCCTCCAAAGGTTTTGGCCAGATTCTTTATGCGGATCAACTGTGAAACAAGGTTGAAATCTCAATTTCCAAGAGCTTGTATATAGTTTAGCGAGACAGTATACCTAGGATGTAAGGCACACCGCTATATCCAGGGGAGACAAGGCCGCCATGTTTCTAGAGAGAAGAGAGAAGAGATCCGCGTGTCAATGTTGTTCAACTCAATGCCTGATCCTATGAAAAGTTGGTGACATCGAAAAAGAAGTCCCTCATCGGTTGCCGACTGTATTTCGCGCCCTGCAAAGACCAAAGCTTAAAGCAATGGACTCACGATTATAAGTTGAGAAATGGTGTCCTTGTCTTCTACATCTTTCTCAATATAAATTGCCAACGGGGTCCCAAGCATGGGATCGAGAAAAAGTTCTTTGTTAACATTGGGGTCGTTCGTTTCTACGCTCTGCACTGGAGATGTCGGTTGAACTTGCGCTGGATGGCCACGACGAGTAGAAGAACGAGCAGGTGCCATGGGTCTTGGCCGGAGATGCCAATTATCAGAGCGCACTGGTGGTTGGAGTCCTTGTCTCTCTGTTCTTTCAAGCGGAGCCCCATGACTAAGCTATTGCTCCCGTCCTATTTATGAAGTCTTTCATCGCCAAGAACAAGTACTACTCAGGCCTGAGGCAAGTAAATCTACGCCTTGGTAACAATAATGCGCCTAGCTTCTGCCACGAACTCCTTAATTTTGGACTCCAAATAACTCAGCAACAATCCCTGAGGTTGCGCTGATTCCGGCTTCGGCTCCAAACTTATCCCTTGATGATCACTGATGAAAACAAGTTGGGATAAACGACGGATGGATGAAAGATGAGGCTATGAAGACGCACACACTGTATCGTCCCTTTGCATTTAAGTTTCCTATGGTTTCTTCCGGAATATCTGCATTATGGCTTTGCTGACTGGACAATATCTCAATTTCAGCCTTACGGCGGCTGTGTAACATATGTTGGAGCTCTTTCCTAAGGAAAAGAAGAAATCATCTATGACAGGCAACGAGTAATGATTGTAATGATTGTACAGCAACGCACTTCCATTTCTTGGGCAAGGGGATATCTTTCCGCCTCAGCATACCCAAGGCCTGATTGATATACCTGTTTTCATATTTAACTCGTCAAAGTTAGGTGATCATACCTTTTTTCGTCGTGTTTGGTAATAGAAAGGAGATGTTCTTTGCAAATCTTTAAGCTGAATTTACGAATCAGAAGATACTTGTTAATATTTGGCAATATTCGCACCGGTCTAGTTCACTGGTCCATATGCCAACCCATTTCATTCGTTTTGTGGCCAATTTATCGTTTTCATGTTGCATGCTTCTACTCCCATACTTGTAGACAGACAAAATATCCAGGCCAAACGGATCGCCATCCATTAATCCCAGGATAGGAATGCTGAAAAGAGATAAACTCGTAAGAAATAACAGAGTCGCATTTTTGACTCTTTTAAGGTGTACCTTCGAGGAAGAGCGCTGGCGAGAGATTTTACAACATGTCTTGTCGCGACGTCAGGGTACCCTTTTCCCTATAGCGGACGGTGTAATTAATAATCTGAAAATATGTGATACTGATCACCTACCGTTATAATAATCCCAGGACCAGGCATTGAATCATGTTTGGATATCTGAAGACGGCAAAGGGTCTGAAACACCGCCTGAAAGCATGTGAGAAGGACAAAACTAGCATCCGATTTTTGACTTACTTCCTTTTCAACGACCAAAATCCAAGCTACGTCTTCATCAACTCCAAATGTTTCGATATCTTCTCCAGGAGGTATCAGGGTTCCCTACGGTAGTTAATAAAATAACCAACAAAGGGATACCTCGACTTACTTCTGAATCATGACAATAAATTATTTCTCCGGATATCAAAGTGATTTTCAGGCCCGAGCCGCAAATAAGCCCTTTCGAGGAAGACCGCTATGACAGTGTTATAACTTCGTACAGTCACAAAGCTAACGCTCCTTACAATATTCAAATCCGAACGTTCCAGCTGAAATGTTGCGGCAAGATCGTCTACGAGCTTTACGAATGTCAAATTGGATAACATTTGTATGCGCGACAAGCTTACCGTATCAACTACTTTCTGCTTTTTGAACAGAGGAACATCCTGATAATAGATATCCCTAAAAAAATCTTGAATACAAAGAAACAATCAAACGCTCCTGTGACTACCGTTTCGTCGCCGGTATTCCACTAAGAGTAGCTTCATGAGCAAGGTCCAGGACCCTGAACAATTGTGCTATCATCACAAAACATAATACATCAGAATTTCTCTGCATATATGCGTATATATGGAATCACCGAGTGCCTGGGAGCTTCCATTCTTTTGTCTTTTAGGAAATTGAATGCGTTTGGTCGCAAGAACGCTAGATTACATGCTATCCCTTCAACCACAATCTTTCTGAAGAGCGCAGTAAATCACCCTTCGACTTGGCTTTTCCTTCGATCAACAAGAGGGATGATAATCTTATAGTCAGATCTTGAGGGTGCCTTGTTTGCAGCGTCCGATCTTTCGGAAAGTTCTTCTTTATCTTTATGTTTCCCAGGAAAGGCGAGCTGGCTCAAGAAAGAGAGCACCATATCCTCGATGTGGTCTATAACCGGAGGAGATGCCCTGGAAGTAAAGCTATCGTCAGTCATTCCCAAGTACAGATATGTCACAGACAGACTGGGTAGCTATCTCGGAGGTATCAGAACCGTCGTCAGATTGTGCGTCTTCTTCCATTTCTACGTCGTCAATGTTCAAGATGTCATCTTCGAGTTCATGATCGTCTTCATTTTGGACATAGTCCGTTGCAAGCAGTTCCTCAACGCCCGCATCCGAGCTTGAATGATAGGTAGACGGTGGCTCAAGTTCGAAATCAAGTTCAAAGTCATTGTCCAGATCGTCCATGAAGATATCAATATCAGGGGATTCCGAACCATAGGAACACATGTCGTGGTTTAGAACAAAGTACCAAAGAACGCTCTAGACCAACTTGGGATCAACAAATCAAGAACAACCAAATACGCGCATAACAAAGCGCCCATCAACGCCCACAATGGGACTCATTAGCAATCACTTCGCATTAAACAGGTATAGTCCCCGGAAAAAGAAAAATATCGTGAACATATGTGCATGAATAATAATTCTACAATGGAGAATTTGAAGAGCTAAAAGACTACTAAATTTGAACTAAATATCGACTAAATGCTACAGAATGGCTACACTACTACAATCACTAATACAGGATATATGAAGTGAGGATACGTCGGTACTTGTTCAAGCATCGTATCTCGGTGGAGGATCATTCCCAACATCTTCTCCCTTTTCAACGTCAGTGTCCATATGTCCCACGTCACGATTTTTATCATCATCTTCAAGAGACTTCTGATGCAACGTGAGCGACCGATGCAGCACGGATTCCTCTGGGATATGAGCAGGAGGAGGAGGGGTATTCGCTGCTGCTGCTGCAGTTATGATAGCATTGATAGGCAGCAGACCCAGTCCATAACTTCCACTTCCAACTGGCACGGAAGACATAGACACATAAGACAACGAATCGTGTGTAGAGTCACTATGCGGCCCACTTCCATGCGTCGTGCTCGGGCTCCCACTGTCTGAGGCACCCGCATCGCTGCTGCGTGTATGCTGCAGAGTCGCGATAGGGAATAAAGGAGACAATGATGTGGTGGTGTTGGTTGAAATCGAATGTGAATATCGGGAAAGAATGGGATGGGAAGTCAAACCCGCCGTAACGGCGGAAGTAATGATAGGACTCGACTGCGTTTGCGACATCTCAGTCACAGGGGTTTGGGGCCTGAAAGGCGAAGAACTCCCCACTCGGAAGAAGTTGGACCCTTTAGTACGCTCCTTAGCCCTGCGAGCGCGACGGATACACTTGGATATGATCATTATAGCCAATCCTATAATGGCCACTTTTGACCACAACGCGATACTAAGTAGGTGGACAGCCAGATGACAACCTAATATTCAACATACCTGAGCCAATAACTACACCAACAATACCAGCAGTAGTGATGTCGGATCGAGTAGCGGGGGTAGCTGGTAAGGTAAGCGCTGTGGGAGACGACAAGCTAGTGCTGGAAGAACTGGGGGAGCTCGAGGAGCTCGAGGAGCTACTGGACAACGAAGAGGTTGAAGTACTGGAATGAGATAAAGGTGTCGAAGAGTTGGTTGGTTTGGTTGAGGTGGACCCGCTATTACTGATTGAGCTACTGTGTTCATCAGGATCCCCAGGCTCACTACCACCCTTTCGGCGAGGATCAAGACTTAACGGAGGATATAATTCAAATAAGAGTAGAACCAGAGGAGTCAGGGAAGGTCTTACCTAGGTATTGCACCGCCCCTAGCCACGGCAAACTGGACAACGAGTGTGGCAAACGTTAAACCAGGATGGAAGACCGATGAGGAAGACATGGGTGGTGAGTAGTAGAGAGAAGAACAGTAAACTCCACGGACAGAACCCAGTTTACATCGAATACTTTATGACCAAAACCCTGGGCTGGGAAGTTATTCAATTCATTTCTGCCATCACCAAAGGTATGACTTGTGGGAAGCAATGGCGCATGAGTTATCGATTCTTCTCGTGCTATTAGCATTCGTTCGAGGCCACGAGCCCCTCCCATGTGTGAACATTATTTTTCCGGCCATAGTATTTTCGACCTATTGGAAAGAGACATTCTAGCATAGCCGGATATGTTTTCACATCGGTAACATTACAGCGGAGGTAGACTCTTCGAGGAGCATAGCAGAATACACACCCACCAGCAACTTGCCGACGACGTCTGATGGGCGCCACCCGAACATTGCCATGTATATTTGTCGAGAAATATGGTGCACATGAACTGCTACATGACAATCTTGGCCCGAGTCTAAATTCAAAATAGCAATATGCTGGAGCGTTCAAGCTTGCCCAGATTATTGAGGCGCTTCAACGACGCAGATAAAACCCATGCTGGCCCACCTGGCAGGATGTCGTAAACACCTTGAAGATAAAGGCTAGGAACCTTGTGGAGGAAACACACTGCTGCGCAAAAGCCAACACATCGATGCTGTCAACGAATTCCAATTGATAAGTTCGTAAAGGTTCCACATAGCGATTGGAGTGGGGTCCCCACTATAGAACACGCCTCGAGCTCAAAATACTGCAAATCCTCTATCATTAGTATGGTTACGATGTCATAAATAGGCATATAAATTCGTCCACCGAGGCTGAGAGACTCGAGCAATGCATCTACCAAATCCGTTTCACCATAGTGTAGCGCGTGAGATCTTCGAGTTTCACTCTCCCTTTCTTTTCCCGTGTTCTCCGGGGGCATTTTCACCCATTTCAGATGTGTGCGGCACATCGTCGCGGTCGCTATCCAATAGCGTCTTCAGTTTTTGTTATACAGCTGGAAATGAAAGGTCAGGGTTTGTCAGAATTTCGTAGCAGTGCGAAGCGCAGCAGTTACCTGTTCTTCCTTCCCTTCTCCTATTGGATCACGACCGAAGTCGTTGACCACGTCTCTTGCTTCGCGTTCATCCATACCAGCGTACCGTCGGTTGGCGTAGCCTACAAGATTGGCTCCCATGATAAGTTTAATACCTACGAAACTGCACAGCTAATGAGCGAGGATGCGAATTATCAAAGCAAAATGATCGAACCATATCCAGAACAAAACACCCATGACTGCCCACGTCATGTAATGCATGATCTCTGCGTTACTAAGCGATCGTATAGTCCAGGTCCAGGGTGAAGCAAAGTCTGAGCTAGAGGAGAACATAAGGCCTATTGACTGCGATCCGACCAGAATAGCTAGAACGGCAAGAGGAAGTGATGCAAATCCTAATCGGCGAGCGACGAGGGGTGATTGGTCGACATAAGAATGCTAAAAACAGTATTTCAGCAAACAACGAGAAGGACTGATAGTAAGTAAAGTACCTTTCTAACACTACGCCGACCAAGGCCGCTCATGCTCGAGAGATCTCGGCAGAGAACATCAATGTAGCGTTCATATACAGATGGACGAATATGGTTGAATTTGGTAATGAATGCGTGCTTTAGCCAATCCACAATCATCTCAGAGGCCATCACTGTTACCACTGGCTGTAAGACATATCAGTTATCTCTGCACATCACACTGACGGAATACTCGGACGAACGTATGAGATTGTCCAAAGTACGTTGTTGCCTCGAACCCATCCGAAGCTTTTTGGAAGAACAAAGCCCCCAGTAAAATCAAATTCTGTCCCGCTGAGTTCGATGAGATTTCGGAAGGCGACTATGCCCAGCATCAAAGAAAGTGTAAATCTCTCTACGATGTCTGTTTGAAATAGTCAGGGAAGGTAAGCTCAAGACCAACGCAGCGCTCACCTGCACAAGTTATCTGGAACAGACTGTCTTTTCAAATTTCTTGAACACACTTCCTTTGATTTCGACAAACTGATTTGACACCAGAAGAGTCAGAAGGGCATGGTCATATGAATTAATGGCAACATTGAGCGAGATTAATTGATAGACCATGACAAGTGCATGTGCAACTAAACGTTAGTCAGCGTGTGCTTCAGTCAGCAAAGTGCACGACATACGTACCAGTATATGCCAAGGCAAGAAAGAAGAAGAGAAAAGGGCGAAACGTATGTGTCGATACAGGGATACGACGAGACAACGGTTCTAGTGTTGACCGCGAAAATAGGCAATCTAGGATATCTTGCCCAATAGATGCACATAAACGGTCTCCGATCTTGAGAACGCCAAGTCAGTCTGAAGATAAATCGACCAAATAAACACTGACGTACCTCCAAGGCATTAAATATCACATAAAGTTTAATGGTGTCTTGACCTCGTATCGTGTGGTAGATCTTACTCGCGTCTGTAAGTGGATTGAGGATCAGAAGGGCAACAACCAAGAGCAAGGCTCTTAGGAGGTCGGCTTTCTGAGACGGAGGGAGAGGAGGTGCAGATTTCCGCCATGTATTTGTGATGAAGGGAAAGAGAGCTAGCACGAATCGGATAGGAAGGATGGTGAAAGTGTACAAAAAGAGTCAAAACAGAGAATGAAACCGAA
The DNA here is from genome assembly GCA_023853785.1 of Psilocybe azurescens. NCBI lineage: Eukaryota > Fungi > Basidiomycota > Agaricomycetes > Agaricales > Agrocybaceae > Psilocybe > Psilocybe azurescens. The sequence goes on along the minus strand of JAJIRX010000028.1, from coordinate 144,869 downwards.
GCCAATAATCTGCAGACATAATCAAATATATGCTGTGGATACAAGAGATCCTTCTACACACCTTCTCCATGGCTACAGGCATCTGCAAAAGTTGCTGACCCTCTCCCATTTCAATTCCTGATGTGAGTCGAAGTCTGTTGCCAATAGCTCTTCTCGTAAATAGTCCCATAATGAAAATGGGACATTATATGGTTCGGGTTGCGATGATGCAGCTTCATATGTGGGAGATGCTGGAAGAGGAGAGACAGGCGATAAAGGTGAAAATGGGCGAGAAGGTTGAATCGGAGTGGGAGGTAACGATGCATATGCAGTCGGACGTGATCTCTGCCCGAAAATACTTCGCGTAGGGGAAGTAGACCTTCCGCGCGTCCTTCTTCCATTAATATCCACAGCAAGGTAGTCTTCAAAGTCGGATCCATCTGTGAGATATGGGCGGTGGTAGATGTGGTGAGCCGGGTTCCTTGTGGAAGTGGAAGGGCTCAAAGACGTTTTTCTACTTTGAATCCGTATTGGAGAAGGTGCCGACTCCAAAGATTTTACAGAGCCGGTTGACCATGCGGTACCGGTAGACGAGAACCTTCGTCTCAACTTGCGAGAACGCCTTGAAGAGTGATGTGTCGCCATGTTGTCAAATGTAGTTCGATCTGCTGTGAGGCGTAGCTTACAGCAAGCTCATAATCGCACGAGAGAGATATACAATGTATTTCCAAGCTCTAAAGCCACAAAGGTAAAGAAAGTAGGACGCTTGGTTGCAACTTGGTTGAGGAAGAGGACACGGTGGCCGCCGTGTTTGACACGCACCGATATGAATCACATGATACCCCTAATTGTCAGGATCAATAAGACATCGATTACACTAAAGGCTTGGTTGGACCCATATGGACCAATGTCATCCTAAACAAGATCGCTGCCGGAGAATTTGTTTAATTGTTTACTTCCGAGTAAAGGAGATTACGATTTATTGTAACTGTTGAATAATTCCCTACATACATGTTGGTATTGTGTAAAATTTTACAAATGACAGAGCTATAGCAAAGCAAATGACAACAAGAGAATAGCAAAGCGATAGCAAGAAGAAGTGTAAAGACAGCAAAAGATACAGAAATATGGAAGGAGTGTGGGCAAACATAATTTGAAGGCGCAAGGAGTGTGAGGTGTATAAAACACATGTGGTATGAAAAGCGAATAGAAAAAGCAATGATGAAAATTGAATGGAAAAAGGATCTGAAGTAGCACAAAGAAAGGAAACAGAAACATGAAAGGAGAGTGGACTGCACGCGGTGGCAGGATGTGTACAAGAAATGGATACAGAGAAACAAAAATGGAGTCGGCCGAATCGGAAATGAGGGTGTCTCGAGTTGGTGGAGCCGGTGATAGCAAGAAGAATCTGGAGAAGAGAAAATAACATATCAAAACACAAATGAAACAGAAAATGAAAATAGAAACAAATTTTGTTGCTTAAAAGAGATATGCAATGGACGTAAAACCTGTTGGAAGGTGTCGCGAGCTGGTAGCACCGATGGTGGCAAGAAGAATCTGGAAAACAGAGAAAGAAAAGAATAAATAAAACATATTGAAAATAAGAATGGGAAGTGAAAAGGGAAACGACTGTGGGATGCATAAAATAGGTTATGCAATGGGCGTAAATGTTGTTGGAAGTCGTCGATAAGCGTGAAGGAGAGTGGAGCGGCCTTACAGGCTGGATTGCGATACAGCTAAAAGTTGAGAGATAAAGAAAAGAAAAGAAAAGAAATACACAAAAAAAAACGAAGAGAAAATCCAGGGAGTTACAAAGGGCGTGTAGCACCTTAAAATCGTAGTCGCGCTTGAAATGGTCGTAATTGTCCTTGATATGGTACAGCTAACGTTTCTTGTTCCTTGATTTGAAATTGGGAATCGAATCAGGGTAAAGAAGAGCCTTCATAAGTTTAGATCCAATTTGATCGGTTTTCGAGGCCTGTGGTCGTATTCGAACGATACGGAAGTGACCTTTCAGCGTAAGCAGCAGCATTCGGTTGACAGTAGCCAGCTTCGCTAGTCATGCGGCTGTGGCCTGGTCTGGAGGCACCTATATGCCTGTCATTCGTGGTGGAAGATACGGAAGGTTTCGTTGTGTAATTTGGCGTGGAAAGAGACGGAGATTGGGAACGACCCATATCAGGTCTGCCGCGAAGAGACGCCTGCACAGGTTGAAAATGCCCGAAGTCACTGGCAGAGCGATTATGGTCAGGGCGTGTCTCAACGTTCCTATGTTTAGAATTATGAAGCGAAGACTGAGTGTTAAGCTGTCCGAATTCACTGGCCGACCGATTATGACCAGGGCGTATTTCGCCGTCCGTATTGGTCCTGAATTTCATGGTAGACGTGGAAGGTCTCGCGTTGCTCTTAACATTAATCGGTAAAGATTCCAACCGATTTGGACGATTGGTAAGGGACTCCATGCGAGCACGGTGCCGAAGCACAGGCGGCGGACCTTGTGGTTTGGGACCAGCGCGACTGGTCGTAACAGAGGCATAGTCGAAAACCGTGCGAGAACTTTGAGGAACGGGATTAGACGCATTTCGTTTATGCACTTTGAGAGGGAGCACTGTCGGAAAAGGGGCGTTGGACCGGGTCTTCCTGAAGCAGCTCGATCGGGGGTAAGCGCTCGCGCCTGGCAGCGTGGATTGGAATATGATGGGATTTGGCGCAAGCCAGGCCAGTCCTTTGGAGGGGGCGTTGGTGGGTTGGCCGACGGGCTCGAAGGAGGCGAACCCAGAATCTGGTCTGGCGTAAAATATATAGCCCTTCTGGATGACGTCCTAGTGTGTGTTGCCTGAGGAGGTCGTGGAATGCGCGGAGGCGTGATGGTGTTTGGATATTCACGTTCGTTCGAAGATATAAGCGAGGGAGAACTCTCGACAACTGCTCGATGCGACGGGGACCATCCCTCAGACGAGCTTCCGATCCAAGCATCAGTTTAGAAGCATCCATAGGTCCAGCGATGTTGAACACTTTGGTGGTCTGCGACCCGGCCGCGGAAGCTGTGTATTTGTTGTATTCTGGGCCTTTGAATATAGCGGCGGAGGGAATGCCATGCTGGGGCTTATTATCTGACCTTGGCTTCTCTGGTTTCGTCCAAATACGAGGAGGCGGAAAATCAGCCTCGGAGGGCCAAACACGGTCAGACGCTGGTTTAGAAAACGGAGTAAATGGCTTGTACGAGTCGTAATGACCATTGGCATCAAGTCCATCATCCCGAGGAATATAAGGCCAAACTTCGGGCTGCGACAAATTGGACGAGACGGACGTCGGAGGAAAAGAACTGATGCTGCTGCTATCGGCGCTTGTTTCGGATGGCTGACGCGCTTTGCGTTCGGCTTCGCGTTCGGCTTCACGAGCGCGCCTCTGTTCCTTCTCCTTTATGAGTTTTTCGCGCAGTCTAGCGTGGCGATCATCTGGCGGAGGCGGAATGTAATCGCCTCGCTTCTCAGGAGGAAAATCTGAATAAAGCACCGGCTTGATTACGTCGCGAAGAGCAGGAGGCCCTTTCCTTTGCGTTTTCGAGGGCGTCGATGGCGCGGATGGCGCACAGAATCCAGAAATAGGTGTCGACTGAGTCGACCAGGGGTAGTCACCAACATCGACCATTCGATCATCGGGAACAGGAGAGTCGAAGGATTGTAGAGGAGTCTCTCCTTCGCGAGGACTGACGGGCATAATAGGATACTGTGTACAAAGTGGAGGAGTAATAGGTCGTGGCGGTGCGCGAGGTCCCTCGTAATCGACTTCCAGGTTGTTATCGGCAAGCCCAAAACAATATTCTGGACCAACCACCCTGATATTACCTCGGATTTTTTGAAGATGCAAGAAATGACCGTTGTAAGTTGGGTGGTCATCGCGATCCCGGTACTGGGTCATCGGGTACTCAGGCCTTATTTTCTTCTCCTTCGCCTTCTTCTCCTTTTCTTTCTTCTCTTCTTCTTCTTTCTCTGCTTTCCTGGATTTCTTGGATTTCTTAGACTGTTTGTCTTCCTTGGGTTGTACACTCTCCTGTTCTTTGGCGTCTCCTTGAGTCTTGGCGTTTTCTCGAGCTTTCGCGTCGGCCAGAGCCTTCTTCGCTTTAGCCTTTTCGTCTATATCAGCTTGAAGGACATTGCCGATGAATACGACAGGCGCTGGGGTAGGTTCAATCAAGGGGCGGACTTCCGGCAGAGGGAAGAAAAAAACCGGGCGGTTTCAACGCTATGCCTGGAGGTACTGGGACGGCCTTTTCTCTGGAGACCAATGTGTCAGTTAACCGATACGAAACTCAAGTTCAGCACTGAGGGCTTACTTGCGAACTTTCTTGTTCATTTTGGCCAGATCCAGTTTCTTTTGGAACGGGGGTGGAGGATCGGGAAGATTGAATGAAAAGTTTGACAAGTTCATCAAGGAGGGATAGGCTCAACCAAAAGTATGTTTAAATATAATGGGAGCAAGTAAAGGTGTTGAAAAAGTGGGGAAAAGTGGGGATTGCGCGAGGGGGCCCAAATCCCCGTGTCTATATACTGCAGATACAAGCGATGGAAAGTTCCTAGAGAAAAACGGGTGTTGTGGCATAGGCCATTGTCCCGACCACATGAGTCCGTCCTATTATAGAAGGTAGTGGCAGACCACCTCCGTGGCCCATCACCGAGGTTGGATCATATGCACCCTTCTTCTGCGCAGAACTCGCAAAATGCGCTCCAATACAATGGGCAGATAATGCTTCAGTCATACTCTGGTGCGTTACTGCGGAGAAACTCAAGCATTGGAGAGCGAATTCATCGGTGACGTTCCAGATATCGAAATAAGGTTCGGGGATCACTGCTCCTAAGCAAAAGTTCCGAAGATCGCTGGATGGTCTTAGCTTGTACTACCAAACTCGAAAGACTGGCAGAGCAAAGATTCTTTATGTCGGTTACCGTGTCAAAAAATCTGGCGGGACACACTTGGGAGCGTAGAAAGAGGGCTGAACAAGGGCTGAAAAGTGGTATTGGGGGCACTATCAAAAATTCAATGGCCAAATGGGGACTGTGGCCAAGTCGCGTATTTGAATGAATCACCTCTCACGACAGTCACGTCATATGGTTCTGGGACACGCGCGTAACGGCTTTGTCGGTGTCACGTCTAACCGCGTCCCAGTCGCGTCAAGTGCGTTTCAGGTTGCTGTATAGATCGACGTTTATATCATTGAGCAGGCAGACGGTACTCTACATGAGATTTATGGCTTGTACACTACGAAAGTAACTTTTAATGTTTATGACAAAACGAATATAAATGGCAAATCATGCGATTGAAACACGCAGGCCATAATGAATGACAGAAAAAAGGAGAAGGAAATGAGGGGATGACACAAAACGATTACCGGACGGAACAATGCAAGAAAGTTACATACTGGAAGGGAAATGGAAAAGAGAAATAGAGGATGCTGAGAGACATATCGATGAGGATTGCATAGTGGGTTGAACATACTGAATAACATAATTGAATGATAAAGAAAATGATGCGATGCTGATAGTGGGAAGCATATGTGTGATAAGCAGAGAGATTCCAGAAACCAGAGACAGAAAGAGAGAAAAAGACAAAGAGAAAAATGCAGATGGGAGCAGTTGGATTATCAATCTTCGAAAGCACCAGCAAAGGTGTCCAGGCGGGAGTTGTTGGCCGCTAAGGCAGAGGCTTTGATATCCCTCATAAGTCGTGACTTTTCGTGTTCCCAGATCCCGCGAACCTCTTCTTCCCGAGCATCGGCGGTGTTGGCGTCAATAGCGCCCGACACACCCAGCCCGCGGAAGCACCTCGTCACCCCACATGCCTTCAGCGAGACGTACTTCGCCGATGGCTCCTGCACCGTTCTTGCTCAAGCCAGCACCAAATGACGCGGAGCGGCCAAAAGCTTTCCTGCCCTTTGTCGGGGTGGAAGTGACGGAAGAGGTACCGAGGGACGAGGACAGTGTGGCAATACCGACACCTTCCAAGACACCCAGCAAGTCACCAAACTCGCTACGTGAGACGGCCTCAAAGATGCCGCTTTCCGTACGGGACAGGACTGCAGTATAGTAGGTGTGAAGAGCACTGGTTTCCACTCCGGGGCTGGTGGTCGATGGGTTGGGTAATGAAGTGGTTCGCTTCATAGGAGACGCTGAAGGCTTTTGGGAGAAGCAGATGTTGAAGGCGAAAGAGACAGGCCTGCTTCGAGACGTTTGGACGCGAGCAAAATAGCGAGAAGGACTAATCGAGCTTGAAGACCGAGATTGCGAATTTTGGTGACAGTCTCACTGTTTGTCGACGTGGTAGGTGTCGACGACGATCCACCGGATGTTTTATTGGCACTAGACGCAGGTGTGTAGGCTTTTAGGGCAGCCAATACATTTTGAGGTGTAACAGTCAAAGCAGGAGGGTTGAGAGGATTTTCATCAGAGGCCGATTTTTTGGATGCGGAAGACGCGACAGCAAGATCGATAGCACCTCTCAAAACTTCGAAAAGACTTCGAACGTCACCTGTAAGCGCGGCGATCTTCTTCGTTAACAGCATCAATGTTGGCGGTGGGAGGAACTTCTTGACTGCGGCTAATGATTCCGGAAGCGTTTCATTGTCCGACAGAGGACTCAATCGAGCCTCCAGAACTGCTTGAAGCTGAGGAGGAGTATACGGTGCGAAATGTATCGTGCGAACGTTGGCAGAAGGAACAAAAGCATTTGCGGAAGAAGAGGAAGTAAGTGTATGTGTGTTCGCAATGGCAACAAGTCGGAGTTGCGAGGCGAGTGTATCGGTAAGGGTGAAGATCGATGTCAAGCACTGAGCATTGGGGGTAATATGATCAAGCTCATCAAGGATGAGAATACTACAAAATGTCAAATTCACTGAACGAGATTACAGATTATTTAAAAGACTAACCATTTAACACTCAAGGCGTTCAAGATAGACTTGACGCCTTCTCTCCCTTTCAGCTTCTTTGACGCTGAGGGTTTTCGTTTGTTACTTGCACTGAGATCCTCAATCATTCGTTCCCACAAGGCGTCGACGCCCTTCAGCGCCATGCAATTGATAGAGATGACATTAACACTAGCTGCATTGTCGCTGGAAAGCTGACGGATGATGGAATTAACCAGCGCCGTTTTTCCTGATCCAGGAGAACCAGAGATAAACATGCTAGAAGGACTCTCAGTATCATCCGTTGATCGGTTTTCTATAAACGGGGCGAGGAAATCGACGATGGAAGCCCGTTCGGTTTCGCGACCGGCAATATCAGTCTGCGTGTTGTTGCAAGTCGAGCGGAGCAACGCGCGAGCGCGAACATGAAGCGGAAGTAAATTCGCAGGCGGAGTTGGTGGTGGAGTTGAAATTGCCAGATGTAAAATTTCGGCTGATGGGGTGGTGGGTGGCACTGACGACAGCGACGCGTTTCTTCGGGAGAGCTGCAGAAGCGACCGTGGCATGAATAAACGAATACAGTCTAGATGTCCATGCTAAAGTCAACATACCTGGTCGACTACGCGTTGGAGTGATGACCACCTCGGTCACTGTGCGTCTCAGAGCTCTGATTGCCCTGGGCGAGCTATCAACGCTGCCGGGCGAACCTTTGAATGGTGGGATGTTCTCCTTGTTCCCATCGTCATCCAGGACGTTTCCATTCGTGCGGGCACGCTTGGGATTGGGGGTGCGGTCAGGTGTCTGGAGTTGTTCACAGACCTGAACCGAAGGCGCAGGCGTCGCAGAATCCTGGTGGCCTCTCTTCCTAGAACAGTGCTCCGTGTCTGCATGATGATTAGGAAGGAGAGGGATATGACTTCAACAACCGATGGATGTTGTCGTGGTCGAAGAGAACAAGAGACGGGCGACGCAGGTATGTATCTCCCGCGATTCAATCTCCGCCACTCCATCAAAACGATAAACGAGGCAAGTCGCGGAAGTGACAGTCGCGTGGTCACGTGTAAACGCGTTTAATTACGATATTCGTTGATTGATGCGCGTGTGATGCGCGCCTCATCCCTCATGCCTAAACTTACGCAGGGATAGAAAACGATCCGTACTATATTATATCGCTGTTCATTTGGACGAGTACTCGCATCCCTTCTACCATTCAAGCGCGTATTGTACACAGAAGCCATCCAAGACCTGTGCGAATCGCGGATGAATGGTGTCAGTTTCCGTGCAATCAACAAGAAATTTGATTTTCCTGTTCCTGTAAACCTGGACCTCGGGTCTGCCATGTGCACTCAATAGCGTGGCGAGTTATGATGCTCTTAGATTCAATTTCAAATAGATTCCAGTTCAAGTTCTAGGAAAGTGGCAAAGAGTTTATTCTGCGAGTAATGCTCATGAGTACATCGAGGTGATAAATAATAAGACATGTCTATACAAGAGTCCAGGTTTTCCACAGAATCTATACTAGAGCAATATCCTGCACTTTTCCACCGTCTCCAAGTCTCAAAGCAACGACCTGTGTGCTCAGACTGGAATATCCATTACCGATAAAGACCTCCGCCCGCCTCGCCAGTTCAACATCTACGCAGACAGACCAATCGCGCTCGCCCGAGTAAATAGGTACATCAGAGCTCTGCGTCACTCGTCGCATAGGTCCCCCTTCCCAACCTTCCTCTTCTGCCCACTTCGCATTTGTCAGGGCTTCAGAAAGTTTGTAGAACTGGAGATAAACCAACGGATGGTCCCATGCACCATCATGCAAAACGTGTAACGCTCTGAGATTGGGCCTATCGCGTGCCTGTTCCGATATGGCATCTAATATCCGGTGCAGACTTGGATAACAATGCTCCATGACTGAGGTGGTATTGTAGGTATCGAGGGCCGGTGAATAAATATTTTGTTGAATGAGTGGAAGCGTCGCCCATGTTGTAAAGCCTTGTCTAGTTTCAGCGAGATGCAGGCAGTGATCTTCAAAATCTCCGCGTCGAAGATGAATAGCCATATATGGTTCTCCATCTCCTGAAGTGTTGGAGTTAGGTCTGAGATTAAGTTTGGCCTCAGCCCTGTTGACTATGTTCAAGACGTTATCCGACCACTTAAAGTGACCGGCCAGGTATTCCTGGAAAGAGGGCCATACAACACGCAGACCAGACGATGCGAGGTAGCTGGAGAGTACGTGAATATCACCATCTGAAAATTGTTGTATTTGCAACGTACTTCCAGTTGAAAACCCAATCGTCCACCACCACGCATCTGTCTTTGCGATTCAGGATATCTTTGGCATAAAACCATTGCTCCGCGTAGTCAATTCTAAGATTGACGTGTACGATTTCTTCTGGAGGACAAACTTCCTCGAAAACAACTTCGCTAATGCTGCCTTCAGTCACTCCGCGAAGGAAAGCTGAGAGTGGAACCGTTGCTTTCTCTCCACGTGGACGCCATATGAGCGGCTGGTATACATACACTCTCGAGGTCTGCAGAGCCAGGTGATGGTACAGTAGTATTTCTTGGGCCTAAGACAACGCAGATTAAGCCGAACTCCACTACCTTTGGGGCCTGAACGATGCCGTACCTGGTTATTAAACCCAGCACCTTGGAGCTGTCTAAACTTTACATATCTGTCTTTCCCTTGAGTTTGAATGACAGATTTTGAGAGTTCAACCTCCGAGGCGAAGAGGTCGGTGTAGAGCGCGACAGGAGGTTTAAAAGTGTGATATAGATAGTAGAGCACCGGTAAAGTTATACAAACAAGGACGAGAGCGAGGCGCTTAACGGCACGCCAGTTGACAGTAATGGTGGCTGGCATCTATTCATTGGGTTGGAGCAGGGTGAAACATATAAAAGCCTTCGTCGTTTGTTCTGAGTCGTCGTCGTTGTCGTGATGGACAACAGCAGGACAGCGGCCTTGATCTAAAACAATCAATTATTATGGGCTGCGGGCGGATCGTCGGGCCAAACTATTTACAATGGAGGTCAATACAGCTGATCGCAAATACCCGCTTTTATTTGCTGCTAATTTTGGTCCCGAAATACTTTTGCTTGACCTTCAGCATGGCCGCCACCCAGCTTTCGAGGGCCCTCTGGCAATCTTCTGAGATGTGCAAGGCTGGAACTGAATCGCTCAATAACAGCTTCCACGTCTTTTTCTACAGTATCGCGCGAATTATGCTACTGCTACTGCTACTACCTCCTCCTGTCCTAACCTCTGGTGGCCACGAAACGTCTGCACCGCCAACAATCGAGTCTGAAATCGCAGAGGCCTCGATACCCTTTTCGTCCACCAAACCTCTCATTATATTGGAAGGAGAATCCGTTAAAACCAGAAGAAAACGAAGGACAAAGGCAGAACTGCTCGCGGACGCTGAAAGAGAGGCCCTTAATCCCACTCTCAAAAGAAGAAAGCGAAGGACAAAGCAAGAAATTCTCGCGGCTGCTGAAGAAGAAAAGCTGGACAAGAAGGGAGAAGAATGCTACCTAGGCCGAGGAAAACTCCCGCTGGTTGAGGTGGTAGAAATGGACGCGGACAACCCCACTGGGATTCCATTCTTGAATCTTCCTCCAATGGCTACCTTGGAAGGAAGCGTTTTCGAATGTACGAGAAGGCTCAAAACGACCGACGATACGAAACCCAGAAACTGCGAGAATGCTTGCAGAGCAAATGATCCCTGAAGGCTCGAAGGACAAGGTTGTCATTGAAGCATTCTCAGGTATTATTCACATACTTATCGTCATCTGCCAAAGCCAACTATATGTCACTAGGTCCAGGACAGCTGTCTCGTGCTTTGCTCAAACTACCGAGAGAGCGAATCAAGAAACTAATCATAATCGAATCAGTATCTAACTACTGGAAATATGTTAAGGTATCTACAAGAATATTTTTGAATATTCCCGTTCTCACATCGATCTATAGCCCTTAGAACAATTAGACGACCGAGTCACTGTGGTTCAACTTAGTGGGAGAGACTGGTCGACATACACCGCCATCGAAAAGTTGGGTCTGCTAAAAGATGTCGAAATCGTTGACTGGGAGCAAGGCAAGCCAAAAATCGCACAATCAAGCTTCCTGCTCTAATTGATGCCTCTAGTTCATCCTCACTTGCATTTCATTATGCAGCTGGGCGGAGGTGTGGACGGTGAATTAGTAGGCGCACAACTGCTACGCACCATACCTGACCGTCAATGGTTATTCAAATTCGGCCGCGTACCCATGAACTTCGTTCTTTCCTGATCGCATGTGGGAGGTTTGTATCCCATTTTTCAAGGAAGGAAATCGATCACTGATATCATTTGATTATACAGAGATTTAGGGCACCCGAAGCGCTCACCAAACAGGGCCAAGCGCGCTGCAAAGTGTCAGTGATGGCGCAATCAGTCGCTCATCTATCCGAGACAGTTCCCTACGACTCTCTTCAACCTTATGGCGAGCACTTCCATCCGGAGCGTTATAACGCGTTTGAAGAAAAATTCACAAACTTGGAAAAGAGGCGCGCCGGAACTCCTCATGTAGCTGCGGGATTCCTACCTATGCAAAACCCGGTACATCGAAGTCTCATAATTCCTGACTCTGATTGCAATTGCTTACACACTTCATTCTTTCTGTAGCTCATCAAACCTGGAGACCTCGACTACTGGGATTATGTTGTTCGAAAACTCTTCGTGGTAAAGGCGACACCGCTGGAAAAGTCTATCTCGTAAGACGCCTTTGCATTCATTAACAGTGCCTTTACATGTCTTATTCCCTGTCTTCTTTTAGTGCGTTGGGCCCTGGTGCATACAACATTCTAAAGTATTTCACCAATCCTGCGGATCCTAAGGACCGTCTCGACATCTCAAAGAGTCCTCGCAGTTTTACCGTAGATGAATGGAACTTGGTTGTTCAAGCATTCAAAAATTGGCCATTCAGACCTATGGTATGGAAAGCTCTCTGTATTCTATCGATCGAAAATTTCTGATCAGCTATACCCTTCATTAGGATCTCGGGATTGAGCAGCTGTTCGCCAAGTCTCAATAATCATCATTCGGACTCGAGACAGGCGAAGCCGTGAAGGTCCACAGGTCGGAGGATTGTACCTTTTACACCATATGCTAGTTTGCCGTCGACTTGTTATTCATTATATCTCTGATGGGCATCTCAGAGTCTACGCAGCCTATTCGGAAATTCAAGCTCTAATAGTAGTATACGAAAAAATTTACATAAATTATGAAAAGTTATACATGATATCCAGATGTAATACGGATGGAATGATAGGAAGAGTACAATACATATGTGAGAGAATTGTTTACGCCTCAGAAGAAATAACATCAGAAGATACCACCAGTTCCTGCGTAATATCATCCCAGTCACCAGATGGTTGCGTTTCTTCTTGTGTTTCCACAGAACCAGATTCAGCCATCGACAAGTCGGTCATTTGAGAATCAACCTGGGTTTCCTCATTGGTATCTGGGAGGATTTCGGTGTCTATTTTCTTTTGGGCTTCGCGATCTTATCAGCCTTTGGCAGCATTCCGAACAACGTCGCTTGCTTAGATCCTTCTTTTATTTTGTCTTTGCCCTTCATTGCGTTTGGTCCTAAATCGTGAAGGTCGGTTAGATCATATTTAGAAGAGAGAACACAAGAATCGCCTCACGTTTTCTAGGTGCCACTTCGGATTCAGCAGCGTCGACTTTATCGAAGAAGCTCTCGCTTTTTTGTATAGGCTTCTGCGAGTCTCCTTTTCGAGCAAAGGGTTCTTATTATTATTAAGTTCGTGCGATTTACGAACAAAAGGATTAGACTCTGAACGCAATAGAAAATCCATGAGTGCCGTTCATAGTAGCTGGATTGAGCAAAAGACTTACTTTGCTTTGGAGGTGGCATGGAGATATCGGAACTTGGGAATGATTCCTCAGCATCAATTCTCTTTCGTTTCGACTCGCTAGGAGGAGAATCAGCGATAGTAGAATCATCCCAACCCGACCGTTCTTGAGTTGAGTTCGCCGAGGGGGCATGAGAGGAATAACGTGTAGTTTCGATCCTGGGCACCGTGACACGCGCCATGCCAGGTCTCTGAATCGCAGGCGGAGGTCTGACGTCTCCTAACGGGTCGAAACGAGAAGACGACGTCGATGATTCCGCTACTTGGCGCAAAGCCGGCTCCGGTTTCAGCCATCGTCTTCTCTTATTCCGGGCGACGATGAACCTATCCTCTTCCTCTTCTCGCTTTGCTTTGATGATGCCCATCTTCTCCATGAGACCGGGCAGATGGTAGAAATCTGCAACCTTCATGGCAGCGTCGACGATTGCTGTGTGGTGCAGAAGCTTTGTTAACTCGATAGCCCTGGGAGCATTGCCGGCCTTGCAGGCTACCTGGATGAGTTGGATCAATTCTCTATCCATGGCCTTCTCTCGTGTGACGATGTCGTCGGTGGTCAGTTCATCATCTAAGGAATCCAGCTCCATTTCATCTCGAAGAGTTTCTCGCTCAATCCTAATGTAGGTCAGTTATATGCGATGAAAAGACGTGTCCAAATGGCTTACAACTCTTCTTGGGCAGAACCATGTCGGAATGGGATTTGCATGGGTAGTTCTTGAATTAAAGGCCTGGGGAACGATGGGTTCTCTTGTCTTCCCTACCACAACAGTGAAAATAAGTCACATTGAAAGATTAGAGAATTTTGACCACTAACCTTCAAGATCAAGCACATCAAGTTACTCTCTGAGATACCGACTGGCCAGTAAGACTCATCCTTGCCCTGTCTCCGTTCCAAGGTATTTGTGTCCATAACGCGGGCCCACGATGCATGGTGTGGAATACGATATTTGGTCAATATATGCACATAGCCAGTTGAATCGAACATAGCAGGAGCCTTGAGAGCATGTTTAATGACCAATCTCAAACTCAAACGAGAAACTTACGCCTTGATCTGTGAGTCCAACCCATTTCAGAGTGTGGCCTTTTGGAACGGGCAGAACGTCCCTCTGACGAACAGTAAAGTCTTCGAAGTTGATGATACTATAGGACAAATTCTGCGAGCCTAAAATACATCCAAATTATAATCTGGTTCTGAATAATAATAAGTGTCAACAACATACCATCAATAGTGGTCGCCCCCGCGCGGTGGACAACAAAGACCCAATCAGCGCTCGCGACCATAGTCAAGAAGTCGCCTCCGAGAGCCATGATCCGGCGTTCTCGCCCAGTTCCCGACAGGAACGTAAGGTCATTTTCCGTGGTCGCTATCACCACGTGCCCAAAGCCTTGCAATTCATTCTCCGGGGTGTTCCGTGCAGAATAGGGCAGAGCGCCAGCAGCTATTCCAAGGCATTTAACTCCCTTCTTGGGCAGTGTATAGGTCCAATCATTGGCTTTCGTGTTACCATATGGCTTGAAAAGTACTTCGGCAGGATGATCGTTCTCGGGAGGACATGCGAATACTGCACCTCTCTCGCCTGTAAGGAGGATTTTAGTGCTGTGCGAATGGAAATGACAACCAGGTTCATTTACCGAGATAACCGAGATCGTATTTGAAGTTGTCCGTAATATAATACCCTGTCCGTAAAGACCGATCATGGAATTCAACATTCAGAATGTTATGGGTATCTTGATCTGTAACGTCTATGACTCCGATCATGTTGTATGCTATCAATAAATAAAAACGAGTATGTCAATAAAGTGATACATTTTTGTAAAGTTAAATTCGTACCCAAATATCGCTTTTTGTTCTCCATTGGCGTAGATCCAGGCTGGAAGGGTAACTGAGCTTGAGTGATGCTTACTATTGCAACTGAGTTAGTATGCTCAATGGGACCTAGAAGTTGACTTACCCATTTCCTTAACGAATCCATCTTTGGCACTTCTTGCAACATCCGCTGTAGGAGCGTGTGCGCCATCCATGTCGTCCACAATCCACCCATCATCAATGTCCGCCATGTCATCGTCAAGGTCCACTTCGTCGTCCTCTTTGTCTATAGCAATAGAATCTTCTTGAGCATCGTCTCCAAAGAGATCTAAACCGGTCTTCGGTTTGACTGGAATAGTCGCAGACCCGTTTGCGGCTATTGAGGAGCTTGACGGGGTCGGGTTGGCCATCTGGTATTGGCTTTGGCAACCTATTGAATTTTCCATCTGCGTCTCCCCATGCAATTAGGTTCTTCCGAGGTGAAAAGGCAAGTTGAGTGATGATTGTTCCCACATGAGCCTGGTGGCTGTGGAAGCGGCTTAGGATGAGAAAACACGGAACAATGTGAAGCCTTGCCTATTCATTAAGCGCCGAGTTTGGGTTGACCAGATGTTCACCCTTGACTGAGACGCTGAAGCAAGGTAAACGCCATTAGGAGATACCGCCAGCGCAGTCACAGTGCCTGCTGCATTTGTGTCAGAAAATGTTGCGGTTTCAGTCCAGTCACTGCGTGATATAGAAACAAGTTCTAAACGAACAAAGTTGTAAATTTGGCGATGTAGGAGTAAAATGTAACACACTATGGCTTCTCGTCTGTACAAAGAAGTATTGTCCGGATGTATGCCATACAACGGAAGATATCATGCATGAATTCGGGCGAGCTGAACGTTTGGGTGAGTTGATAATGTTAAAAGAAACACAGCACTGACGTACTCTGTATCTTTCGCCACTGGGATAATTCCTTCGATAATCTTTTCAAGGGTTGGTTTTTCTAATGCCATATTCCATATAACAATCTTTCCATCATTTGTACATGTCGACTTAGAAGGAAGAGGCTTCAGCACGCTCATTAGCGATTAACGACGCGTTCAACTCACAAGAAGGGAACCAGAGGGATGCCACGTTGCGCTTCGGACACCTGATGTGTAACCCTCTTCCAACCGGTGTACTCTATTCGTGTCTTCAATGTCGACTACCTTTACCCATTTGTCGCTACGTAAAGTTGAGTATAGCATTCACTAACGGTATACGAACAAACTCACTCGGAAGTCACTGCCACCCTTCGTCCATTTGGGTCGAATGCCAAACATCTGACAGGAAGAGTGACGGTAGTCAAAAGGCCATCAATTTTGTTTGAGTTCCTTGAGTATAGTCGAACGTTCCCTTCTGAGTCACCAGACAGCCAGCAATCGTCCTGTAGAAGCTAATTTCAACAATTGAGGCAATGACTCCAAAACGGAATGCGTACTGCAGATGCAACGGCTGTTATGGCGAAGTCTGCGTCAAGAGCCAATGCTGGTTCACAGTCCAATCCCTCGTCCGTTTTCCATATTGACACAATAGCATCTTGTCCACCAGTAAAAGAGTACCTGGTGTCAGAGGGCAAGTTGAAAATTGACGACGCTTGTAGGTACAAGAGAGAGATGATATGCTTACTCTCCGTCCTTGGTAAAAGCAAGAACTGTGCGACCAGAAGAGTGCGAGCCGGTACGCAAGACTTCAGGCATGATGAAATGAGAGCGGAAGAGGTGGAAAGTTGCGTGTGAGAGTTGGATGATTCTCGAAATCGCGTACCTTGACGCGTGCGGTCACACTCGCGCATGCGGCTGTGACAAATCGTGTGGCAAAACGTAGATTACGCAATACATTCCCACATTTTCCAGGGTTTGTTTCTTGACATTTGTGTTGCATTCACACGACTCACATCCAACAGTCGTCTTGTCAATGTCACTTGAGTCCTGTGGAAACCCCGTACACTTTATCGCCATACTAATGAACAGCCCCGGGCGCGCATTTTAATAAACTGGAACCGTTGTCGAGGGCTACCCATTGCTTTCTGCCAAGGCCCAAAGGCAATTCAATCTATCTCTATGTCCCTTGTAACCAGAGGCGGATCGGAGGACAATTACGAGTAAGTAAGGCCTAAACTCGCATCTGAAGTCGCAGAAGACTGATTATCAGATGATTAAATATATATATTCTGAGACATGTCATTTCTCTCTATCATCCTGGCTTCGTAAATAAGTTTAGACCACCGAATGCCCGGCTGGGGCATCGCCTCTTGATCCAGGCCGAAGCTTGACACCGTTCTCTGGACTTATATTTATCTCGGAACTCCTTACAAACATAGTTGGACCGATGGTTTTGGTCCAGGTCGATTCTCTGGGTAGGCCTGGCGAGCTATGTGGATCAGAACCTCGTAGCAGTGGGCGACTCCATCTGAAACATCGATTACAGATTATATGGCCTAGAATCAATTCAATACAGGCTTCTCGCCTTGAGGCAAACAGCCATCATAATGCGTATATGCTATGAGAATATATTATTTCGAAATGCCCGACAGGCCAGGAATGGGTGTCTATGTCTATCTATGGCTGCAGCGCTCGGATTCCATGACAGTTACTGATGCATACTTGCATCATGCCTGACATTAACGAACATTTATATACGGTCTTGTAGCGAGCGCGGTAAGCAAATCATCTTCAGCTTTTCCTTCCCTTCCTTTCCCTTTCGTTCAACGTTGGATGGGTGCGACATGGGTTCGTTCCCTCAGCAATTCTTTTCCTTGACCATTACATCGCTATGCATAGCGGGCATCGGAATGGTCTTTGGGGGCCTGGCAACTGACCTCTCACCCATTGTATGGCTGATTCCCTTGGTCATCGCCCTCACTTTCATTTACAACACCTACATTCTTCTCATCGGCGGTTCGGAGTCATACAACAGCCCTCGACTCTACTCTGCACTCACCGTTGGAGTGGCCTACCTTCTTACATTTCTTTGGACCATCTCCCTTGCAGCATCGACCACTATCACATGCTTGCTTTTAACCAACATCATCCACACCCCCGATGAAAACATCAAAATATGGATGCCCATTCTAACAGCGGTCTCGCTACTCGAATCTCTTTTACTGGGATTCATGGCCGTTCGATCTCATAAAGAGATGAAACAAATTCTATACAAGAATAAATGGAAGTGGAGAATTGACATCCAAGGAGTGAATAGTTCGCAGTGGAGGTTAGTAGTGTATTCGACCTTTCTTAGATTGACACTGACAAGCTTCCCTTCGATAGCTATGCAAAATCCTCCGCATGAATCCTGTACACTATTAGATACATACATCTATCATGACATGACGGCTCATTACGGACACTTCATCGCTCTTTTCGTCACTCTTTACATACCAGCATTCATTTCCCTTCATACCTTCCACCAGTTGCCTATTTATTTCTTCAACACGTTCCACCACCCACCCTTTACTCGGGCTGCTTCGCTCTGTTCTGCAGACCAAATGCCCAATCATACTTTATCCTGAATTGAACGCCGTCAGATAACTAACTAGAGACATGCATAATTGAACCCACTTCTGCCCATTTGAGTCCCTCTATAAGTAAATAACCAAAGACTGTTGTGATATCTCTCCCTTTCCTACCTTTTGTCTCTACCACATCGCTTCCACCCAACTCCTGGTACCTGTGCACCCAAAACTCCATCCGGAGGCGTACTAGCAGTGGTTCATGATCAAGCTTTGATGTGCCCCGTCTCACATTATTATTATTATTATTATTTTAAAATGAAATGCACAGACTGTACCCTTCTGCGTCCTCAGGCTGTCGGCGGTCGCGTCCTTCTCTAGTTCTCGTCGCGTTGTTCGTCCGCCGCTACGCGTGATTAAAGTGAAGGTCACATGCCTCAGAGGCAATAACCTTTATGATCATTGATAACGGTGTTTGGACCTTCCGACCTGTCGTCGCGGTCATCGAGCCCTCAGGCTTATATTCAAGCGCCCACAAGTATCGAGAGCATAAGTGTGGTTCGTCGTTGAAGAGATGAACGGGTGCTTGTGACAGGACAGTTTTAGAGCGTGGACCAAGTTTCCATCTTCAACGTGACGGCAAACAATTATTGTAAGCAAACCTATCTTTTCTCCAAAACGGGGACAACTTTCTTTTGAAACCGCACTTAACCGCACTCGTCAAAGGTCAATGCGCATGGAAGACAATAAGCAAAGATACGGCTGAAGGAAAAATCTACGAAAATGCCGTGCTCCACACCATCCCATCTTTCTTCCCGTCGTCCTGTTTCTTTGGGGCCCTTCAATCTACAGGTGCTCTATCTTCAGAAGTCTACAAGTTGAGTTTAAGACGGAAAATGGACGACAAACCTCAACTCGTCGTCAGGATTGATGATCGTGACCCCTCAATAGCTTATTCCAATAATAATTGGCGCCTTGGAGGAAGCGGCAATGAATACTTGGGAACCACAACAAAGACTATTAAGTCAGAAGCTTCTATGAGAATCCCATTCATAGGCGAGTGTTTCTTCTATTCTTTGAATAAAGTATCTAACTCCGAAGATTTTTTCTTCAGGAACTAAAATCATGCTCTTCGGCACAATCGAGTCAACGTCGTTTGGGAAATCGCCCGTTTCATGTTTTTAGAATCGACGACGAGCCCAGCCATTGGGAATTTGTCCAGGAGCAGACCGATGTCCCCCAGTACCAGCAAAAATTCTTTGAATCCCCCGAACTCGCACTTGGAACACATATTTTGACAGTCGTTATTTCATCTGTCCCTAGTTCTAGGGCACATTTCACGTTTGATTACGCGGAATACCATGCCTCCGACATATCTGCCTCTTTACTTTCCCCATTCGCGACGCCTTTTGTACTGTCTGCTGAGCAGAAATCTACACAAACCTCGCCCATTGTGCCATCGCTCTTGATGTCCTCTAGTTTCACAGATTCGCTTGAGGTGTCAATCTCAAGCCGCAACGTCTATAGCAAAAAGGTCATACAACCAATAATCAAAATGAACGATCGAGACCCTGCTATATCTTACTCGGTCAACGGATGGTCCTATGGAGGAAACAGTAATGAATATCAGGGGACGACGAGACGAACAAACAAGCTGGGCGTATCGATGACGATCCCTTTTACAGGTATATTATATTTCTGTTCCTTCATCTATACTTTGACTTACGCTGGGAGTGCCATAAGGAAGCAAGGTTATGCTGTTTGGTACAATCGATTCTGCGGCTCTTGGGACATCTCCGACTCCATCGTTTAGCATTGATAACGGGCCTGCACAACAAGTTACCTTGAGACAAACCGACTCAATTCAATACCAACAGAAATTGTACGAATCTTCAGACCTTGACGCGGGCTCCCATGTTCTCATGGTCACCATTGTACGCGCTCCTACTGATCGGGCACATTTTACATTTGATTATGTCAAGTTTTATTCCTCTGACACAATCTCATCGCATCATCTATCCACCACTATCACAACTAGGGGGAGTACGCCCATAATATTCCTTCCGAATCATCATCGATGTCTGCGTCTTCCAACACATTCGAGTCCTCAGAAGTTCTGAAACCAATGCAAGAGACATACAACAAAATCGATGTCCAGCATGTAATCAGACTTGATGACCGCAATCCCATCATATCTTATTCTCCCGACTGCTGGTCTCTCGGAGGAAATCAAAACGAATATTTGGGCACTACGTCTAGAACTCACTCTGTAGGGGCATCTATGCAAATTCCGTTCACAGGTACGAATTCATTTTCCTTATTACCAAATGCACCTCACCTTAAATTGAAACTCGTCCTCAACAGGCACAAAGATCATGGTTTTCGGCACAATCGATGCTTTATCTTTTGGAAAATCGCCGGTATCACTGTTTAGTATTGATAACGGCCGTGGCCAAGAGTTCGTACAGAAGCAAGCCGACGACTTCCAATACGACAAGAAATTCTACGAATCTCCGGACCTCACTCCCGGACCTCATGTCCTGGCCGTCATGATATCGTCAGCACCTAGCTCCAGGGCACATTTCACGTTTGATTACGCAGAGTATTACCCCTCTGAGGCTATGTCCCTCCCTCCCTCGGCCAACGCGAGTTTTAATTCGGCCACTGTGGCTCTAGAATCTACCTCGACGTCTAAAGCCAGGGTATATGGAATCGGCAAAAGGAACAGCTTTGCTTTGTATGATGAGAACAGTACGTCGAGAATTATTGGGTGCGTTCTTGGAAGCGTTGCTGTGATAGCTGCTGCGGGAGCGATACTCAGAATGTACCTCGCTCGCCGCCAACGTGAAGCAACAACGAACCAAGAACGCCGCAGAACACTCGCAGAAGGTACGCTGACCAACTGCTCCCGTGTTTCAGATGAAAAGGAAGAAGAAAGCTTAGATTCGAGTGCTTCTGCCACTGGACGTGGCACCAAAAGGTGTCGATATCTCATTTTCCGACCCCATCCCAATTTTCTCTCTCAGAATCGTTCTCGTCAGTTTCATTACCGTCAACACCATCCAGTGGTAGGAGCAGTCCTACTATGGAGTGGTGTCTTGTTTCAGGCGAACCATCGGCAGACAATGAACAGTTTTGATCACTGTCAGTTGTTTTCAGGAGAGCATATTTTTCTTTACTTTTTCGATATTCTTGACTGGTGAAGGATGGATACAGCTTTTTACAAGCAGTAGATAATGAAGCGTTGAAACTTGAAGACAACCGTGTTACATCCAGTATATGGATGCGTAAACAACTTCTGCATGGCAAGACTTGCCATCATATCTAAAAATAGACGCTCAAGCGCCCGGTTCACATCCTTATTTACAGGTAAGATTTGACCTTTTGGACGCAGATTATACCATACGTGCATGCTAGCATACCATTATAAACTATCGTAGGAAGATATATACATAACAAATTTTAATCGCATTGCGTCCCGTGCCCGTTTCAGCTGGGATGCCATACTTCGCCTTTTTCTGGATCTGCTTCCGTAGTTGATGACCTAAATCCAAATAGAAGTGTGTTGATTTTATTGAGAAAGAGTGACCAAGGTTTTGAGTGAGGCGGTAGTATGTATTGTTGAGGTTTCTTTGCACTACTTCTCAATGCTGCAAGCGCATGCATTGATCTCTCGACTCGATGTCTTTTCCAGAAATACCAGATAGTAAAGATGATGATTGTCAGAGGAATCGCAGTGACAAGAAATATCCATCCCTGTGAAGCGACAGTAAGGGAACCCTTGTCTGTCGTTCCGAAGAAAGTCATGCTGAACAATGTCTAAGTTTCTTGCGGTGATAAGCTAACTGCGAGGGTTAATATTATGCACTACCATAGACTTACCGCAATAAAGGTACCAGGTAGGAAGAACATGGTAACAGCCGCCATTCTAAAGGGTCAAATAGATTGAGTAGAGACAATGTTAAGAAAATAAATGAACAAACGTGATCATGGAAGAGCTATCATTCTGAGCCGCTATTGCGATACTTGTCGTTAGCTTAGCGATGTCCAGATTTATCGCGTTATTTGCTTGGGATATCTCGTTGTACACCAAGTCAATCAAATATTTGATGCGATCGTCCAAGGTAAGCGCCGAAGAGGTGAGATCATCAACTCGTGAGCATAGTTGGGCAAGAGATTCTTTGATCGATTCTTGCTCCCAATATCTAGCTTTAGGGTTTGGCGCAAAAAGGTCTGCGTTTTTATCCAGAGAAGCGATGAGATATTCGCTAGTTCTTCTGCACCTCTCAGCGTGAGCCAGTAGCATTTTGGTAGACCTGGATAGACTAAGGAGCTTCTTTACATCGTCCTTCTCTTTCAGTTTCCAGAAGCTAAGGGATAAGGTCTCCTAGAAAGAGAATATGTCGCGTACAATGAGCAGGATACTTAATAAGTAGTTCGGCCAATGGGTACTTACAAAGCTATGAATTTCATTGTCAATAACCACATATTCTCGAAATAAAGAATGGGCAAAAGAATCCTGTATGAAGGCATGTACAGCAAATGGACGAAGCAAAGCATGATAGGCTTTCCCCTTTGCACACTCGAGGATTAGCTTCTGAGTAGCTGGGGGAACGCCATGCATAACGTAATTTGAGGTCTGATGCCAATCCAAACTTTGCGAAAACCAGACGTGGCACAAATGCCAGTTTGCGGTATTCTTATCTGAGACCTGGTAGATCCCATCTTTACAGAATTAATGCATATCACGTTAGTATATGCCTGGGGCACTGAAGAATGAGTTGGGATGCTTACCCAGAGATGTTTTCCGACCATCCAGAGACTTGCGCACAAAGAGAGATCTTCCCACCCTGGGAGAGTTACCAAAATGGGTCAGGAAACGGAAGAAGGATAATGGTGTCCCAAGTGTTTGGTGAATTATGCTCGCAGTATCGTCTTGGGCATTCTCTGTGCTTCCCAGCGGATGTAGCGCTTCTCTGTCGATACCGTTTAGAAATCTATGGAAGAGATCAGTCGATTAAAACTTGAAGAGCTCGAGCAGATTTGATATGATACTTGACATTAAGCGTAGTGTTGGTTTTTTTCTCCCTGATTCGCAAACATTCTGGTTGTGAAAAATAATAGCAAGTCAGTATCGCATAAATGAGTGTAGTATAGCAACTAGTAATCTTTATCTGACCTGAGAATATGCTAAAAACTCCTCCGATCCCAAACTTTCATTCAAAGTAATTTTACCATCCGAGTATACCTCCAGGGTATCAATGAGCGTAGTGCTGGACAAAGCGCGCCAGTCTTCAATCGGAACAGGGAATTTCTTTAGCCTCAGTTCAATCTCCGGATGCGTAAACATTTCAGCTCTTAGTGTCGGTGGGTTGTCCATTCTTGATTTTTGTGTCGTTGACAGGGAGAAGGGCGAATAATTCTATGGTTCTGAGTTGGCATTTATCCGTTTCTGTTACAGCCGGTTTTATCTATCTTCACTGCTAGACTATTGAAGCATAGTCTCACAAGTATCACTCAATTAATAATAATACTGACAGGTTGAGATGTACCTGTAACGGATAGTAATCTCAACATCGTTGTTTTATCTCGCTAGATATACAATGCTGACCTTTTAAATGTATTTGTACGTATTCGCATGTATTCAACGCTTTTCACTTAGCCAGCTCTCAGCCTGAGTCTGTTCTGCCGTACTTGTCAGTTGTCACCGTCGTCAAGTTTTATATGTTTCCAGGTAGCTACGTCGTACAAAAAATACAAAGCCATCGGTGCTCAACCTTCCAATATGTGCCCTGAGAACATATCGACCAAAAAATAATGTGCATTGTACTCCTGAGCGTGCCTGTATTATCACTTCACTATCATCACTACATCACATCATATGTGAAAGTTGGCGCCAGTGGGAAATTTACCATCGGAGGCCGCTTCGTGGGAGTTTCTTTTATATAGGTCATTACCCAGATTGACACAGAATACGCAATATAAAGCCGTTTTTGAGTAGTATCAGTCTTATTTGCGATCTTCTAAGTAATAAGAAGTTGAAGCACTTTGATTTTCAAAGCAAATTCGAAGAGTTCAGTTAAGGTTCGGGGCCCTCACCGACCCGTTAAATCTCCGGCGCAATAATACTCGGCAGGTGCCGGCTCTAGCAACAAACCCTCAGAATTCCCAACAGAATTCATTTATCTTCGACTGTCATCGTAATGTCGCCATCAATGTCAATCCGGAATCTACGCTGTTTGTTCTATTGTTCTTGTTCTTTCTCTGCACTACGACATTTCCGTTCATAAATACCCCCAAACCTCCCAACACAATTAACAGAAATGGACCAAGCAGGTGAACCCCGACATGTAATCAAAATTGACGACCGTGATCCCTCAATATTTTATTCTAACAATACATGGTCTCTCGGAGGGTGTCAAAACGAATATTTGGGAACCACTACACGAACCAATAAAGTAGGCGCCTTTCTCAGATTATCTTTCACAGGTACATATTTTCATTCTATTTAACTTCTCTTGCTGATGTGAAAGGACATCGAAAGGTACCAAGATCGTAATCTTTGGTACCATTGATTCAGCGGCTTCTGGGGCCTCTCCTATGTCTCTGTTTAGTCTCGATAACGATCACACCCAAGAGTTACTTCAAAAGCAAACAGATTCTGTGCAGTACCAGCAGAAACTTTACGAATCGCCTGACCTCGCTCAAGGAACTCATGTCTTGGTGGTCACCATTCTCTCTGTACCTAGTGTCAAAGCCTACTTTACTTTTGACTGGGCAGAATGTCATACTAAACCTACACTCTCCTATCATCCTACGTGTGATATATCTACGGCAAGTCCGACTGAACAATTTGGGGATCTACATCCGGTAATGTTGAACACCTCCCATCAAGGTGTTCAAATGGTTATACGACTTGATGACCGCGACTGTACCATATCTTATTCAGCCGACACTTGGTCTCTTGAAGAAAACAATTCTGAATATCTGGCAACGACCACGCGTACTACTCGTCCTGGAGCCTTTATGAGAATTCCTTTCATAGGTACGTACGACATTTCTTCTACTTATTATTTTACTTACCTGGGACTTTTCAAGGGACTAAAATTATGGTCTTTGGGACAATCGATGCTTTGGACTGTGGAAAGTCCCCGACGGCTCTGTTTAGTCTTGATGGTGGCAATGGCAAGATGTCTTCTCAAAATCAGACTAAGGCAGTGCAGTACCAGCAAAGATTTTACGAATCTCCCGACCTCGAACCGGGACCTCACGTTCTTGTGGTCACGGTAACTTCTGTACCAAGTACAGGGGCGCCTTTTATTTTTGACTATGCAGAATACTATCCCTGTGACATGTTCCCCCTTTCCCTTCCCTTAACTCCAACTACAGTCGCGACTGGGCAGCCTTCTGTCGATTCAAACCAAGTAGTACCGAACTCTGATAATCACAGCAAAGCAAGTCAGCCTATGTTCAAGATTGACAATCGTGACCTTACCATATCATATTCGAGCAATACTTGGTCGCTTGGTGGTAATGATAACGAATATCTGGGAACAACTACACGAACTCACTTAGCAGGAGCTTCTATGAGAATTCCTTTCATAGGTATGTTTTTATATCGTTTCATTTTCAAACTATGTCGACGAACATCGCGAAAGGTACCAAAATCATGATATTCGGCACAATCGATTCCACAGAAATGGGAGAATCTCCGGTGTCATTGTTTATCATTGATGGCGGCCGTCATTCGCAAGAGTTTCACCAGAAGCAAAACAGCAAATCTCAATGGCAGAAAAAGTTTTATGAATCACCCAATCTCCCTCTCGGACCTCACGTTTTGGAAGTTATAATCATATCCGCTCCCAGTACCCGGGCCCATTTCACATTTGACTATGCCCAATATTTTCCCTTCGATTCCACGTCGATGTCTACCCAAGACGCAATCATGAACGACCAGAGGGCATCTGGAGCCTTAGAGTCTGAGCACTCATTATTCATGAAGGGAGAACATTTCTCTGCACAGTCATCGGGAATAACAGATATGGAGCAGCGTGATATCAATTCCAACAAGGCTTTTGAGGATAACAAAACCTTCCTACTAAGCGACGAACTTCGCCAGCTGCAAATTTCGAGCCCCGAGTCATCGTTCTCCACTTTACATACCTCCGCCTCGGCCCACTCAGTATCTTCCACATCCGAGGACTGGTGGCAGATTTCAGAGGCGTCAGGTTCTGGTCCAATGATTCAGACCACAACCATAACTGCGGACTCGGGGAGTACCACAGAATCTCAAAGCAGATGCATCAACGACGATATCCGAATTACTTTCCCCCAGCACGCAATGGATCGAGAGGTATCTCTCGGCTCGTCTACATCACCAGTTAAAGCCAACAGCCCGCTTCTCGCGAAGCCCATGTCGCGGGTTAGAGGATTCTTATTTAGAGGTTGAGTAGTATAATCCTACGGCAATTATGTATCATTTTATTAAGTAGTACAATTTACAGTCGTGACAACGCATCATTTTACAGCCTACATGTATATAGTAAAATTCAATCATCAGCCTTCACCTCCTCAGCACCATCATCCTGTACCTTCTCGTCAACAGGAAGGCTGGGCTGCTTTTCGTTCACCAGTGTCGTGGTTGTGGTCGCTGTCGTGTCTTCGGCTATGACGGGACCGCCGGACATGAACGACTCGGACAGCGAGCTCACAGTGGTGATGGCCATGTCAAGAACAGCCTCCACGCGTTTCTTCAGCACGTCATTAGCACTATCCACAACCTGTAAAAGAAGCTGATCAATCCAAGCTGCAGCAGAGATCCATGTGGAAACGCACAAGTGTGATCAACCCTATTTGCGCCTGGGCGTCGTCGAGGCGGACCAGGAACGACGGCTCGCGCTCGCGATCTTCCCTCTCCCAGCTCTGGTTCCTCGTCTGACGTTTCAGGCATATGCAGCTCGACCTCGCCGAAGTGCGCCTCGAGGAACATAGCCAAACGCTGAATTCGCATATTGGAAGATGTTTCAGGGTCCGGGTCCGCGTGTGGGTGCGTATATGTCGCAGCATCCGAGTGCGAGTGCGAGTGCGAATGAGTATGGCTTGTCACTATGAAATCGCCCATTGTCAGTGCTTGTACGCTTTTTGACAGGTTTTGGCGTGTCTCAAAATCAAAACTTACGTTTCACGGAGGCAGGGCTTTTGTCGATACCCGTGATAAGTGCTAACGTCGAATCCGCGATCATGTCGTTGCTGGAGCTGGATTCCCATTCCAGAGTCAAGCTCGTGTTCTCCCGTGTGTTTGACATCGACGACGCCCATAACCTATAAGGGACAATCTTGAGATCAGTCGTCACGGTCTAAGAAAAGAACAAAGCAGTAGACACGCACTCGCATAGTCGGTACTCCATCCTTATCCATACCCTCATCGACGGTACCATACATGCCCTCTAAATGCCACTTGACCAACGACCAGCCGACACCGAGAACGATCTTCTGGCGCTGTGTCAGCGTACATGTTGTCAAACCGGCGAAGTCGCGCAAGTCGCGTGGGTCCAAAAGGGTGTAGGAATAGTCCTTGGCCACTAACAGACCAGATAGAACGTCGTTGCCCTGCGGAGTTTTGTCTGCCAAAGTACCGATCGCCTATGACGAAAAGTTGAGGCAGGCTTTCGTTTACGCTGATCGAAGAAAATAGGGTTACTCACCTTGGCTATCCGTTCGCCTCGGAAAGACAAGTGCAATGTTTCCAGATTCCTTGGTGAATGGATTTTAACATCTTCGTCGCGTTCTTTGTAACGCGAGGTCATAGCGGCACGCAGACGCTTCATCGCTCCTTCTTCGCCATGTACCAGGATCTAACGAAGATACCACCGTCAGACAAAACAAGCGCTCAAGGAGACTGTCACGGCAACTTACAACATGCTGAGCCTTGACTTGCTCGATGAAATCCGAATTTTGAGAGTAATCGACGTGGGCGCTGAATGAGATGTCGTTGACAGATGCTTTTCTCGGAATCGAGACCCCTTTAAAGAAGTAAACTCTTCAGGCTCAGTCATGATGTCCTAAAGGGTTAGGAAGGGTTTTGTTGAGTCTTTGAAGCTAACATCGGTCGCAGGAGAGAAGGGGAGAAAACAAAGATGACCATTGAAACAATAGTATATACATGAGAGGCGCATGGTCTTCCCAGCCCAGCGGTAATACAGAACCGGTAGAAACTCACCCTAGCTAATGTCCCTTCAATAGAATATCCAGTGATAATCAAACCATTCCTTGAGTCTGGAGCCCATAGCTCAAATAATTCTCGACTAGGCCCAATTTGCATAAAACCTGGACTGGCAAGAACAACGCATGGAGGCCCTTCAGCGATTTTCTTTTCCCACCCACGAGCATGCGGCACATTTGAGATATGCCTATTTCAAAACAAATCGTCATTAGCAAAGGCAAAAGGGATAATGGAAAAACGCACTTGAAGACGAATGGATTATCTCGTTTAGCAAACCGAGAACGAATGCTAGAGTTCATGGTGTGAATGTAAGTTTGGTAGACAGCCATACACTTTCTAGCAAGACTAGAAGCATAGTAGATCGGAACACTGTGCAGGTCAGGATGCTTCTTCCAATAGTCCTCGAGAATGAGCAGCAGCTCCTGGGCACGACCGAGAGCAAAAGTAGGAAGAAGGACGTGGCCATTACGTCGAATGATCGAATGCACCAGGTTCGTGAACCGGAGTTCTTTTTCTTCTCGTCCTTCCAGAGTATGCACCCCGAAAGTGCTTTCGACGATCAGCACGTCAGGGCGCACGGGTGGCAATTCCGCCTTGACCAAATGCCGGTCTTCCTCGCGTGAGTAGTCTCCAGTGTAAAGGATCTTCAGCCCGTAGATATCAATTAGAAACATACAAGCACCAAGAACATGCCCTGCATGGTACGGTGTGAAGGAGACCCCAGGGCACACGGTGATCAACTGATGCACCGAAACGGGAATGATGTCCGCCAGAGACATGGACATGTCGAGAGGAGAGAATAAAGCATCTGAGGATGATGAGCTGTAAACAATGTTGTAAGAAAAGCCTTCCATGGGACATAAAACAAGTCATACCCCATACGAACATAATCCTGCATCATGAACTTGTGTAGAGCTTTTGTAGGATGTGTCATGTATACTTTTCCTTTGCCATCCCGAAAGTTCGTCTTAACGCATTCAAAGATGAGTATTTATCTCTTGGTTGAACACTGGGGGTTCAAATAGTCACCTTTTCCGTAATGTATGTCAAAGCAGCAGCATGGTCCAAATGAAAACTAAATGACATTATCCTCAGCTTTCTGACCTCACATTTATCGAAATAGCTAAGCAAGCTCACTGGGTAATGAGAAGCGCATCGACCGTGCTCCAATCAAGTTCGTCGATGAATGGAAGTGATGCCATTCCACTGTACGCAGGGTGAACACCCGCATCGCACACAATAGTTTTGCCCCGATATTGCAGCACACAACACGAGCGGCCGACCTCTTGGCCAGCACCAAGCATGGTCACGCTCAGCGTAGGTGTATCTGCCATATTATACGTCCCAAACCCAACCGTGCTTGATGTCGTGATGGTGGTAGTCGCGGTAAGGAGACTTGGAGTCGAACAAGAGTCAGAGTCAAACGAAACGATTGCAGTCGAGTCCGTTCTCGGTTTACGTAATCAACATCAAAAATATCTTTGCCGCGACTAAGCCTCGATTTGCGTTGATAGTACTATTCGCTCTCGCATTGTCATGGCTCAAGATAAGCGCTCCAAACCTACCAAAAAGCCAGCCAAAAAGCAGGCTACCGCCGCAAAGCAAGCTTTCAAGAAAAA
The DNA here is from genome assembly GCA_023853785.1 of Psilocybe azurescens. NCBI lineage: Eukaryota > Fungi > Basidiomycota > Agaricomycetes > Agaricales > Agrocybaceae > Psilocybe > Psilocybe azurescens. The sequence goes on along the minus strand of JAJIRX010000028.1, from coordinate 114,960 downwards.
GCACCTCTCTGCCACCAAATCTCGCAACGAGGACATGCGCGAAAAACTGGACCGCGATGCTCTTGCTCTTCATTCAGTTAGTATCTGCGTTTCCGTTGAAAACACAGAGTAAACACTGGGCTGAATATATATGTATTATTAAAAGGAATTACGCGCGCTTGTAGATCCCAGACCTCACATGCAGCTTCTTAATCATCCAACACCAGCCATGGACGTCTCTGAATCATTAACAGACCTCACGACCGTCTTGCGCAATCTATGAGATCGGTTGCACATACACATTCTCACCCCAAAGAAGCGGAAGACATCTCCCAAAGAATCTTGAATATGCCCTCCGAGGTTCAACTCGACATTCGAGTCAACGGAAAACGACGCGCTTGCTGGTACTATGGCATGGGATTGAGAAATGAAAAATGGGCTTAATGGGCACGTTGTTCTGGATCATATACGGGCATATTCTAAAGCTCATGCGCACCACAGATCTGTCGATAATCCTCTTATGATCAAGCTTAACTTGCCCCCTTCCTTGACTTGAAAATCATACGGCAACACAAAAACCTGGCAGGAACCGCAGTAATGTATTCATCGATCTTATAATAAGTACTACATACTACATCATAAACACCCGTAAAAAGATAAGAAGATCCCAGCTCAACGCAATATATATACACCACAGTACAACAGAGCAAAAAACTAGGCGAGAAAGAAAAAAAAGAACATCCAAATCCAAGTATGTAGCAAACGAAAATGGGGAGTCCGGGAAAGCGAACGAAGGTATATAATAGCCAGCATCTACTGAGCGGCTGGTTCAGTCCATCACAGGGACAGCAAATTGAAAGAAAAAGTAGTGTAGAAAAAAAGCAAAGCATCGAGCCAAAAATGAAATGACGGACAATACGAGAAGAGGGAGGACCTCAGTGAAAGAAAGAAAAAGTGAAACCCATCAAGTTCAACTCATATCCTCCCACGCAGGCCTTGGCGCGCCAATCGACAACTTGCCCAGCTGTTTCCTCTGCTTCAAGTTCTTAACCTCCGTATTAATCAAATCCCTCAGGCGCTCCAGATCCACGCTGCGCTCCGCGCGCGAGCCCATGAGGACATTGCGCCAGATGCCCGCAGCAGCGACCGAGTTGTCGATGGGCAGCTGCAGGGGCCTGTGGAGCCGCACCATCTTCTGCACGAGGTGGTCGGGGCTTGGGTACATCGTGTTGGGCCAGGCTACGCGGATGGCGAACCACCAGCCAAGTGGCTGAAAGAAAGAAATAGCATCAGTCGGTGCCCCCGCTGAATGAATGAAAATAAAATGTAACATACTCTGCCGTCGGGAAGTGTTCGTTCAGGGTACGAGTCATACGTTGTGAGAGCTCCATCAGGTAACGAGAATCTAAGTAAGAAAAAACCCTCAGAGCCGTTCAAAACACGAAACAAAGACCACAGCGACATACCGATGAACAACCCAATGATTAGGATCCGACCTATGCTTCGCCAGAACCACAATGAGCCTCGGACTTCCCTCCAGCCCAAACGGCGTCCACAGATCCTTCAGCATCCCACACGCATCCCCATGCCGCCCATTGAACACCGCATTGCTAATCGCATCCGCCATATTCGGGGGCACAAACAGCCTGTCCACCACGCCCTGCGGGCTGTCCGTCAGCCGCGCGCGGACGTAGCGCTTGTACGCCTGCGTCGACCAGATGCTCAGCGCGACCTCGTCCACCTGCTGCCCGCGCGTCGTGCTGTTCAGCGCGTGCTCCAGCTCGCTCGCGGGCCAGATGATGGCCCAGCTCAGCAGCCGCGAGTGGATCCGCTGCCACGGCGCGAGCTGCTGCGGCTGCTGCTGTTGCGCATCCGTGCTATAGTCCACGGTATTCCACGGGCCCTGCGGCCGCACCTCCATATTCCGCGACGTCGCCTCTACGGGCAGCTCAGGCAGCGGCGGCGAGGTCGACCGGTCATCATGGTACGCATCGCCATTCGTGTCCGGGATCGTCGGCAGGCCCGACATCGGCATCTGCTCATGGTCATCATCATAGTCCTCGTCGTCGCGGTCGTCGTGATGCGCCACCTCCCACGATTTGTGCGACAGCTGGCTGCCGTTCGGTTTCTGCCTGAGCTTATAGAGCTCCTCTTCCAGGTATTGCTGGCCCGGCGAATCGTCGCGCCCGTTCTCAGACATCCCGTACATACTGCGCGGGGCCGACCGCGTCTCGCCGTCTGTGTGCGGAATATGTCGCGGGGTCTCCGTCTCCGTTCTGTCGTCTTCGTCGTAATCGCGCACATTGCCGTCGTCGTCGAGCATCATCTCCGTCTCGGGAGCCTGATACATCGAATCGGCCATAGTGCCAGTGGGCTGCGTCTGAATGTTGACGGTCTGTGTCATCGGTGTTCGTGACGATTCATCAGGCTCGTACGCAAATCGCGACCCATTAGCATTGAACGACCTGTCGGTAATCTTGAGGTTCTCAATCTTGGGACCAAGGCTCTCGATTCGCTGTTGCATGAGCACCATTTCACGTTTAAGATCTGCCGCCCACTGTGGCGGTGTGTCCTAAGGAATTCTTTTAACGTTAATTCCATTCGAGATATGAAAGCATGCTTACATCCGATCCATAGTCTTGTCGGAGATGAACGCTAGGATCGTGATCGTGATATGACTTCCTGTACTGTTTAATTGACTAGAAATGAAACTTAGTAAAAACCAGGTCACGTTCAAAAGAAGGAGCAAAATATACCTCATGGTCATACTTCATCCCAAGTTTTCTAATCCTCTGCCGGACCGCCTTCCTCAGAGCCTTCTTCACAAACTCGTGCTGCGCAGGATCATTCTCCTGATGAAGGAGGACGCACAGCTCCATATCATGGTAATGCCCAGCCACATCATCTTCCAATGGAGCAGCATACACAGACGTGCGAGGTGTTCGTCCGAGAGCCTCATTCACAATCCTAGTTTCCTCCGGGGTCCAAGGGATCAAAGCCCTCCGGCGAATGAGATCGCATAGGCGACCTAGGTGTGGGCGTCTGATTCCTGTCCGGCTGCTGCTGCTGCTGCTGCTCGCTTCGACTCTGGCGCGATGACCTAGACCCCACACTCGACGGAGGTCTCCCACCCTCCATCTGCGACAGTGCTCTGCTCTGGGGTGACTGCACCTTCGAGGGGGGATTTTGAAGATGCAATCGAAGGCGCCTTCTCCGGTTCTTGTGGAATCACGAGCGCACGGCCTCTCATAGCGGCGTTGAGAAGATCCTCCTGAGTCGGCGCGTGTCGATACGGCGAAAAGGGACGCGACTGGTGGCCCGGGGCACATCCCGACATGACAGATGCAGGCGGAGGAGAGCGACCTGAACCCAGCAATATGCTTATCAGATGGCGAATCTCGCGAAGAAGAGCGTGGGTTTACGTACTGCCGTTACCATTACCATTGGGATACGGTTGTTTGGCTGCAAACAACTGTACCCTCTGCTGCGAAGGGGATTCCGAGGGAGAAATAGAGGCGACCTTGGAACGCGCACGTGATTTAGATGTAGGAGAACTGGGGCCGTCGTATTGGGTATCGAAGTCGCCCATTCTGCTTTCTGGGAGTGGTGGATATACAGTACCCTTCTCTGTTGCTCTTGTGAGTTTCGACCTGGCGGAAAGGGGGGACCAAGGACGCTGATCCGTTCCTGCTTTGCTCGGGGCGCGATGCTTGGGAGACTAGGAGAGAGGGCGTAAATAACGAGAGAAATTGCATAATAAAGGAAATTCTCACGCACGGATGGGATATCGTGTTCAGAAGACTTGGTTGGAGTAGCACGGGACGGAGGATGGATGTCAATATTTACGGAAGTTTGTCGGGGCGTGCCGCCGTTCTCCGAAGCATGCATATTATTCGCTGACGTCAATCCAGCGGGATACGCAGACAGCCCTCCTTCCGTCAACCCGGTAGCATTCCCATTATCATTATGTTGTTGTTCACCGCCGTTCACAAGATCTGTCCAAACAGGCTTTTGTTGTATTTATTTTAGTCCTCGGCTGCACTCTTCATCCGGGTTACCTCACTTACATTCCATGATCCTCTAGCATATGGGTTGTGCGACGCTGGTCCATCTTGCGGCAGAGGGCCAAAGTTTCAAACGACGGTCCAGAGTCGTAGGACTCGTATTTGGGTCCCGGTGGATCATTCGGTCCAGGCTCTCGCTGCAGCAGCTATCAGAAAAATCTAGACGGCAAAGCGCTGGATCCACCCATAGAAACGCACCACTGGCTCTCCTAATTCCGACCTGATTCCATCCTGGATGTTCGATTCCACATCGTCACGATCAATCTCTGGAAGGTGGCCGTTAATCTTGATGCCATTCCTTGGTGAATAAGGGAAGCCCGCCAAGCCGGGGTTGATGAGGGTGTCGCTTGCTTTGCTTCCTCGGCGCTGGTGAATAAATCTGCGGAGTGTTCCTGCCCCCACCACCGCTGCGGATAGACTCGGCTTTCATGTACTCGTGTGGATCGACCATTGAGCGCGGTGGGGTGATATCAGGCTCCTCTCCGGTCCTAGCCATTCCCTCTAAGAAACTGAGAACTAAGGAGACGACTTAGTTCGGTGCAAAGGGAGTTCAAGGGCGCAAATGCTGTACCTTTCTCATTTGGTGCTGCACACGTTCGTAATTTAGCCGCCTATTAAAGAGGCAGCATTGCTATTACTCACCTGGAGTCGAGGATCGGAGTTGCAGACGCTGGAATACTCCTTGTTCGTGTAGTTCGTTTACTGACATAGCCTTGTTGGGCGGTTGTGGAGTCGTTTAGAGATTGTAAGGTGTCGCTGTCGTTAAAAATTTGGGGGTAACAAGTCGTTGGTTGGAAAGAGAGAGGAGTGGTTTGTATAGAAAGGGGATATGTGTGTTTGGGTATTGAATAAGAGTTGTATTGAGGGGGAGATATCGCGATAGAAAGTTGAGTGGAAGGTTAATTCCGTCCCACTTTGTGCGGCATCACAATAGTTCGAACAGTGTACAAATAACATCAAATTATGTCACAATAACCTCCAAATCAAACAAAAACAGTCCATTATCCTTTTGACGTTTTAGACTGTTTTTAGATCTCGACGCCAACTCGACCGCCTATCGACTTCTTTCCACAATTACGTCCAATCGTACATCACTCAGGAGCTCTATCAATGGACATGGGATGAATAGACTCTGGCACAAATACTTGTACTATTTTGATTTTCTCCTCCATTTTCCATGTTTTCCTTGGCCTGCAATTAGAAGCCCAGGCCGAGCAATTAAGTTGCCAACGCATCTTGACGGGGATGTTGCTGCTTCGTGACCAAGTCGATCCCGCTCCCTCATATAGTAACACATTTCCCCCAAAAAGATGCGCGATGATCGAGGTGAGACATTCTTCATGCTCGAAGAAGAAAGTATTCAGCCCGAGCCGACAGGGGTGGTAATATTGGCAAGCATGCGCTTCTTTTGGCAATGCGTCATCTTAACGAATCTATGGGCTATCGAGTCTCACAGTAGCGTCTCTACTGGAAAGATAGCGCATTGTATAAAGAACGTGTAGGGCTAATGATCGTGTATGTATACATAACAATGATGATATATGTACAACATTACCTGAATGCTGCTAGCAGATGAGTGCTCGTTAGATTAGAAGGCGCCGCCTTCCTTCTCCTCGTAGAATCCAGTCTACCGACCGAGCTAAAGATAGATGGAAATAGAGATAGAGAAATAAAATACGCTGCTTCAATGCATCCAAGGATCCCGCTCGGACACACCTAGCACTAAATATAAAAACATATCAGAAATCTTTCCGAGCATTACTATGCGCATGAGCCATTCGAAGACCACCACGACGGTGTCTCTGACTCTCCTCAGAAACAGGAACAGGAACACCACGACGGCGTCGGGCAGTCCGTTTCGTGGCGCATTTCGGGGCATTCGGCACAGACGCAGGCGTCGAGGGTACGCTGGCTATCTGACTCGCTTTCACATTGCCCGAGGAGGTTGGAGCAGCTATAACTTGAGTGAGCGACTCGGTCGTAGAACCGATAGATGCTTTGGTGGGGATAGCCTGGATTACAGATGAAGAGGATGCCTTGGGTGGTGTCCCTCCTCCTCCTGTAGCCCCGGGGCAGAACGTGATTAAAAGGTCGACCTGACGACAAAATAAGGTGAGCTTGTACTCGTATCAAGCAAAAGGAAAGCAGCTGACATCTTCGTCCTGACATTCGACCTGCACTTGATTATCATCCGGGACGAAGAACGCCGTTTTACAAGTCGCGGATGTGCCTGTATAGAATAGGCTTGAGCATAGAAAAAGAGAGAAGCCAGTATTGCATACAGGTAGCTCCCTGACCACTACAGCCTCCAGAATAGCTAGATAATATATCAATCAGCTCGACATATGAGCCATTCACAGTTTACATATTGTCGTACCTGAAAGATACCGGAACAGAGAAGGCATGTCTACCAGGCCGACCACCAAGTGGTCAATCAGCACTCCAAATCTTGCAGGTAAAATTGCGACTCTGCTCACGGAGGGATAAGAGAAATATCCGTGCTCGAGCCACATCCAGCACACGTCGGATTCACCAAAGTCATCTCAACCAACGAGCACCCTTCACCATTTAGCAAGCAATTACCTGTACATACCAATTTTGCTCTTGTTATCAGGGAATGCACGCCACCAGGAAATTACGTACCGGTCTGGAGATATCTAGAATTCAAACCGCAATGAACCCTAGTCAGCATACATATCCCTCATAAGAATATAGCCGCCTAAAAACAAGACTTACGCAATTCCAGAGATGAATGGGCCGTTTGACTTGAAAGGCTTGCCAGTTGACAATATGTTTCCCTGTTGGATTAACTGCGGCTGTCAAGGAGTCCTATCTCTGTAAGCAATCCAATCTATCCTGGTTCCATGACACTGGAGAAACAAACATACAGTCCCATGCCCACACCTATTCGTTAACCATAAAATCAGTCCGCTCGCTCTGATGGTGAACATGCCAGTGACTGTGTAGTACTCACTGATTGTCAAACGTGATAGTATGCGTCTCCGCCCAAACACACCGCACAACCAATGTCAAAATGAATGTTAAAAAGAACGTTGCGTGCATCGGGGCCATCGCACTCTAGATTCCAGATTCAAACAGGAAGGACCGACAAAGGAAGGAAGAAAGGAAGGGGGAGCGGGAAAGGACAACAAACGAACACGCTGGCTCCACTAAATGGCATCTCCGACGGAGTCAATAGAATGTGGAAGCTAAATATAGATAGCCTTGAACTTTTTCGAACGTCGATCATCGGCTTCGAGGCGTGTTAGACGAATTTCACAACAGAGATTCTGGAAGCATGTACAATGTCATTCTACTCAGTGTGCAGGGTCTTTTCATTTGATTAATTTCCCTTAATTCATCTCAGATCTAGATATGCACATCGAGTCAGAACTGAACGAAGTCACTAGCGGCATAGAGGTTGCATAGAGCCCTATGATTTCAAAAGTCAAAAATATGTTTCATTCGGGGTCAACTAAAGCTTAAGAAGCACAATTCTTTGCTGCAGTTTCACGCGCACGCTCTTTCACATTTTCATAATATAAAATAAAATACAATTTATAAGTACAAACAATTCATACAAAAGGGATTTCATAACTCCCGATGTTACGAACCCCCTTGTTCATTTTAGTGTCATGTTCGTGTTATGTCGTCGTGAATAGTCGTTAGAATCAGATGCAAAGAAGAGGATTGAGGGCCATGGCTAACGAGTCATCAACAGACAATCAGCAGCCGGCACACACTACAACAGCGATCAAAGACATACCTTGGCCGAAATACACGATATGTGCTGGGTTGATAAAGGTCGAAGCTATTCATATATTAAGCATCAATCAGCAAGCAGCTGGAATGTATCGGTAGATCAAGTGCTTACGAATAGAATCACTGCAAGTCGGATCATCTCCACCGCTGCACTTCCTCACGTTCGCAGCGCTGGCTAAAAGCGACAGCGCGTTAACATCCCGTTCCAGATGGTACTCAGAAAGAAAGCAGACATACGAGATTCCTGGAAGTGCCAGTACTCGTTGGCAAAATGACGGTACCCAAGAGCTTTGAACAAAATGGTTGGGACACCATCTGGAAAAATACAGCGTTATTAGCTTAGCTTAGAATTTATATGGCTATCGTGTTGGTTGTTGCTCACCGTATGTGTGGACCGCTCGGAAGATGTTATTAATTCCAATCTTCGACTCTACGTAGCTAGCAAAAGCGGCATTTCCAGTCCGAGGTTGGCCTAGGTATTGGAATGAAATTAAGAACATATATTATATCGATATAGTAAAGAAACATACCAAACGTGTATAACTTGAGTGAGCTGTTGGGCAATGCCGACTTGATCGAAATGGCAGCCAAAGACGCAACAGCACCACCGAGAGAATGACCCGTGACGACGATAGTATACGAGGGATACGCAGCTGCTTGCGCCTGCACGGTCTTGAGCACAGTCGAAGCAACGACGTTGTAAGCATACAAAAACCCGGTGTGGACATAAGCGCTCCCGACGTTGGTCAGACCCGTCGATTGCAGCGGCTTCATGATAATTTGGAGGTCTATTCACACCCGTTAGCTACAGATCGACAGGCAGAGGAAGGCAGAAAAAATACTGACCGACGAAGGCATCTTTGAGCTCGAGGGTCCCTCGAAAAGCTATTACAATTTCTTTCCTGCTGTCATCTCGCGCGACGAAGCCTTGGGTGCCGGAAATGTCGAACTATAGTGGTAACAACCAATAGGTAAGCAAAATTTTTCAAAACTCTGGAAAGTAAACTTGCGACTGACCTGGTCAATGAGCTTATTTCCCAGAGGCTTTGGGCATATCCACTGGTACACGGCGGACGAATATTTCGTGTACCGTTCGAGGTTGTTATATGTCGTCTGATCGATACCGTTCGCACGACTCTCCACCAAAGGAGAGGCAAAGGCATTCAACGAAGTAGCCAGAAAGTACGAGAGAAAAAGTGGTACAAAGAGCATCTTGATGGACTGTCTTTCACCAGGTAGTCAATCAACGTCGACAAGGAAGGATATCGACTGAAAGCCTGCTAGAAACTCTCATACCCAGCATCGATTTTATAGTCGAATAAACGACATCTAGACGATGAGAAAAATTGGTGAGTTGGGCTTGGTAGTCATACGGAGGGCTTCCAAGCTCTGGGACCACGCGAAACAGTTGCGGGGAAATATGATAATGTCCGAGATCCGGAGCTGGGGACGAAGCGAAAATAGGTAAGGAAAGCCTCTTATAGACTAGGATTGATCATCGCATTTTTAGGAGTGCGGGGTACGTGGAGGAGCAATGTGGGATATAAAAGGTCCTTATCTGCCCCTCGCTATGACAGAGTCTGACGAATATACGGCTAAGTTGTTTTGCAAGAATGAGGCCCAAGACAAAGGTACTTCGCCAATCGCAACTTGGCGATATATGGGACGACGTACGCACTCCGTATGACCGTATCGCAAAGGTGGGCATCCAAGTCATGAAAGCTCTGAAAGCAGACGCAGATGGAGTGCCGTCATGGTCTTCAGAGTCCCATTTAGTATACAAACCCTTCACTAACAAAGCTGTAAGAATCAAACGCCAAAATGCCAGAAGGTATGAATCTACTAACTCGGCGCAGTTGGGTCACCAGTCCAGCACAGAACAAATAACTGTAGTTGCACTGCCATCTTGTGACCACTCTTCTGTGTCCTTATGTGTGGGCTCCTGGATCTGGTGATATATCCGCAGGTGCCAATTTATTCAGTAATCGGAGACAGTCCGAACCGCTCCTCCGAGCGCACCAGAAGTTGAACATCCAGAGAAATATTCCTCGGGGATTGGCTACCTGGTACGAGGTATGTCCGACGGATCAGACAAGATCATACGCTTTCATGTCGTTTAGAAGTAGAAAGATTCTGTTCGACACATGGTTCGAGGTTGTCCTGGGATTTTATCGCGTACCGATAGTTTTAACTTTTGAAACGGCGGTCACTTAGATGAGCGGTCACTGCTGCCAGTATTGAGCTTGGAATAGAGCCCTGTTGACAGAACTGAGAAAAGTTTTGAGGATGTCGCTCGCACTGCCAGGTGGGTGACGTATGATAGAGTAAGCAATCCACTGTCCACTGAGCCAATGAACATCCTCCATGAGGCCATCTGATAGAAATCTCAGATGAAAGACGAGATCCATGCGACAGAAATCGTTGAATTACAAGTACTCATACAACAGAACGTAGGTACTACGAACAAGGATATCATTTAAGTCCCGAAGATTCAATTATCGACATCAACCCTACAAGGGTCGTAATGATTAATATATTTCACTAAGTCCATTATGTTCCGTATTTGCGTCACTATCATATCATAGCCAGTGGGTATGATGTTGTCCCTGCGAAGATTTCGAGATGGATATTAAGCTCAGATACATCTGCTACAAATCTGCTAGAGGTGTGTCGCCATAAATGAGATCAACGATGACGCTAATAGGACTGCGATTGACACGGGTGCTATCATTATTGAAGCGGAACCTACAGGAAAAGCAGGGAAAGAAATAAGCAGGAGGTGCGTTTATCAGCTAACTAGAACGTACTTTTAGACCCATTAGATCCATTAGGTGCCGATGTATCACTGGATCCTGGGGTTCCTAGATTGAAGGAGACGTTCGTCAGCACGGATGCCAAAGTAAAGCAGTAAGTAAATGTGCCGAACCTGAGCCTCCAGCAGCATCAGAGAGCTGCGCAAAACCGACCGAGGGAGGGGTCATGCGATATACGGAATATACGTTTTTCTGTGAGACGAAGGGAAAAGTGTATGACGGTTAACACTTGGAATCGGATCAAGGGTGAAGAACACGATACTAACCAAAAAGGTATCTCCAACAACCCAATTCGGGTTTCCAGAGTTAACAGGAATGTTGGTACCGGCGTTGAGATCGAAAATAGAGCCGAGACAGGTCGAGCTTCCCCGAGTGAGTGCGCCTCGATTCATATCCTGGGCACTAATGGGCCACGACTTGCCTCCAAATGCGAGGGTGACTACAACCTGGGTTTTGCAGGCTGCACCAACTTTCAGTTTGATGCCAAACAACATGCAAATCACAGAAATACATACGGAAAGTGTAGTATCCCACATTTTCGCCGCCTGCTGGAGCAGAACCAGGGACAGCCGCCCAAATCGCGGCAACATCAGCGGAGGGCCCTCCAATAAGGGTGGTGCCGGTGTCGATCGCAGAGATCGCGGAATCTCCTGGAGTAATTTGGATCGATTTTCCATTGACAGTCACAGCTAAGCATGGTGTCAATAGGGTTAGAAAACGTCATAACTAGTGGGCGGAGCCTGGGATGCTCACCTGAGAGACTCTGGAGCCAGAACGAAGGCTGGGTGTTACTTGGCATGTTCTGAAAATCGATATCACCAGTGAAAAGGGACGAGTTGGTTCCTCCAAGAGTAAAGACACCCCCTGGTGTTTCATTAGCTTGTGAATTGGGATCAGATCGTTGAAGCCAGAACGCCATCTCCTGAGAGGAAAGTTGGTTGTTGTTTGCCAGGGCCTGCCAGAATGGTATAGCATTTGTGCTAGCGATGGTATCGAAGGCAAGACCTAATATTCCAGATACGCTGCCATCGAGTATACCAGGGGTGAGCGTTGAAACTGACACTGTGGACAGATTTCATTGTTGATTAGCTATTCGTCAAGGAGCCATAGTTTGGAAAGAAGACGTACAAAACGTCTGCGAGTCTATGGTAAACCCGCCCATCGAGACGGTGTCCGACGACAGCGAGCCAAGGACAGCGCCCGATCCATATGAGATTGATACTTGCGAATTAGGATTACTGCTGGAGGAAGCTTTGAGCGTGGAGGATTTTGTGGGCTGGAAGAGGGGGTGGCTGCGTCGCACTGCTGGCATCTGTTGTTGGAGTCGCACTCTTGACACGGAGAGACAGGGACCCAAAGATCAGACGACCCAGTATCGAGAATGAGATTGAATGTTTGAGGCCTGTAGATGAGATTGTACAATCGTCAGTTTTAGCTTACTGCACTGGCGCAGGAGTTTAAAGTGTGGGGTAGACGAATGAATTCGGAGTTCGGACGCTGTGGACCATCATCCAACCATCATCTTGTCATCATAACCATTCGGATCTTGCCAAGTTCGTGAAGAGCTCTTGGCAACAAGATCGAGAGTTTCCTTGATCATGCCAATGGCTATTGAAACAGAAATTGGTGGTTTGTGAGAGACAGCGCCCTCATAAAATCTGTTGCGCAGCAGGACTACAAGTCATGGATACTCACGGCGTTCCAATAGTCAAAGTACCGATGTAACTAGAGTCTTGATCCTACACCAAAAGGTCGATGAACAGCAAAGAAACAACTGGCTAAACGGACATACCTGATTGCCAATTGGCATACTAACGCTGCTTGCCCTCCTACTTGCTCGTCGCAGGGAAGTGGAATTTTTGCTTATAAGTCCATACTTGACTTTCAGCCTCATCGCCTCTTCGTTAAGGTCCAGATGCCGTGCCGAGCGACGAGCTAATGGAACATGTACCGGGTCTGTCGTAGAGACAGTGAGGCCTGTCGCTGTTAGAAACAGCGAGGATAATATGAATACTAGGGCCTGAACCATCATGGTCTAAAGGAACTTGAAAGGATGGCCCGCAGCAGAGTACTATAAATGAACTGGAAGTGAGTGTAATGAGTGGAGCGTCGTGGCTCTGCCGGACGTTGACTCCCTCGTAAGTAGGTGAGATTTGAGTATGAAAGTGAGGAGTGTCCTCCACGGATGTGGACTCTTTCAATGATGTACAAATGGTGTATACCCACGCATAGCTTTATAAATAGTCACTGGCATTGTTCACTCCGTACCGGTTGCTTCGTGATCTGATTTCTGAGTCTTGGTCGATCTTGTCCACGGCGCCGCACAGGCTGAAGGCGGTGACAAAGGTGTGTAATTGTATTTGTTCGACTTGTTGGAATGCTCGACAGGGCGAGGACATTGTACCACTGAGACCATTGGGGTCTGCGGCTTTGAGATAATCTATTTTTGGACAATCGGCATCAAAGCGGCAGTTGATTTTGTTGTTGATTTCAAGCTCTGAATACCCTTGTTGTCCATGACGATTGTCAAAACTTGAATAGGCATGAAGTTTGAACTGAGCAGTGGGCTCTGGCGTTCAAAGCTCTTCCGCGCCTTTCTGTCCTGGAATCGTATGAGGGAGTGTGACATCATCTCTCTCTATAAGGGTGGTGTCAAGTTCAATAGTTGCTCTTGACTCAGAAGATTCTGATTTGAATCTACTCTTGATATCGAAGTACAACAAAGCAAAACCTGACATTGGCGATCAGCCGTGGTATTGATGCATCTTTGTTGGCGAGCTATCATTCATCTCTTTTGCTCATCGGTGCCTTGAAAGGACTGTTAGCCCGAATCTGGCGGCGGGATTACCAAGCTACAGACTACTTTCAAGCATGATGATGTTGAGCTGCGGAGTAGTCTCTTCAGCTATTGTCACGTGAACATCGGCATATACAACTGATCATCGTCAGTGAGGGAAGTAGTAGGGTAAATACAAATCAGTTGCAGCCGCTCGACAACTTCATCATCTGGACAGTCAGAATCAGAAGACCCAGCGAACATGGCGTTTATATATATATATGTCATACAAGGATGTGGATAACGCCAATTTGCTGCTGTTGATTTTAGACACATTGGCAACAGCAGTCAACCAGATGCAGACTGGTAACCCCATGATGAGCGCCTATAGGCAAACTAATGTTTCAACCCACGCTTACTGACCGGTAAGCTCGTTTCAGCTGGTGTCGATAGCATACGCGCCGGTGCGTGCAAAGGAACCCGGTAAACGCATACTAGAACATGCTCTTGGGGTCTGACTATCGAACTACCTAACAAAGTGCTATGTTTGAAAGTTGCGAAGAAGAATTATCCTTGGTTTGATATTATTGGAATGAAGATCTTAGAACACCGCTATAATCGCTGTACAGTAATGAGTCCATGCAATTTATAAATACATGTTGGATTTGGAAATGTTTCAAAGGGAAGAGAACACGCGCGAGTGAATGTCAATATGCTGCAAGTGGTGTTTCAAAGAATAACGGTCGCGAAGGTACTCAGCAAGGGTGCTAGGATTGTTAATAGCGCGGCCTTTTTTGTCATGGCATGGACTAGAAATAGGTCAACAAGGGTCGGACCAGCTTAACAGAAAAAGCTGCAAGTCATGACATACCAGTCTTCGCATCACCTGTTTTTGTCTTAGAGCTTGACGAGCCTGTTGATGTGACTGTATCTACGAACGATCGTTGTTTTAGAAGAATGACGAGGAATATGCTGGATTGTGGTGTTTTCAAAAACAATGACACACCTGATCCCCCAGCAAAAGCAGAAAGCTGCGCAAACCCAACCGCAGGCGGAGACGATTGGAATACAGTATAGACATTTTTCTAAGAAAAATGAGAAAAATCCAAAGGACGGTACTTAGCATCACTTTGAGAAAAGCCTAAGACACGACGACGCACCAAAAAGTATCTCCAATGATCCAGTTTGGATTGCCAGAGCTGACAGGTACATTGGTACCCTGCGAGACGTCGAATATAGAGCCTAGGCATAGCGAACCGGAAGGGTTGGCTGCGCCGTGACTCATATCCTGCACAGCGATTGGCCAAGATTGTCCACCAAAGGAGAGGGTGACAGTAACGTCAGTACTGCATGCTGAATAAACCATTAGAAATTAGGCGATACTCAGACTCAGGTCGAAAAAGGAGCCTTACGAAATTTAAAAAATCCAGGATTGGTATCGCCTGCTGAACTAGATCCAGGTACAGCTGCCCAGATTGCAGCGACATCAGCGGATGGACCTCCGATGAGCGTGGTACCAGTATCGATCGCAGCAAGTGCAGCATTTCCTGTAGAAATCTCGATAGACTGGCCGTTAACAGTAACGGCTAGGTATAGCAAGTTAACAATCAGTAACAATATATATCCCAGAATTCTCTTTTGCCAAAGAGATTTTACCTGATACCGTCTGAAGCCAAAATGTGGGTGTACTAATGGGTATGTTGTTGAAATCAATATCGCCTGCAAAAAGTGACGAATTCGTTCCTCCCAGGGTGAAGACACCACCTGCAGTTTGATCCGACTGTGTCTTAGCTTGCGGATTGGCTCTCTGCAGCCAGAATCCCATGTCTGGGGAGGAAAGCTGACCAGCATTGGAAAGAGCTTGCCAAAAGGAGTCGAACGTGTGGTGGATATAGAAGGAAAGGCAAGTCCCATGATTCCAGACACCGACCCATCGGCGATATCGGGGTGAGTCTTGTAACTGATACTGTCAGTAAGATGCGATGTTGAGCCGAGATCTTGTTCATTCAGTGGAGAAAAAATCGTACGGAATGTTTGAGAAGGTACCGTAAACCCGCCCATTGTCACAGTATCTGTCGATAGCGCGCCAATGACAGAGCCTGAGCCGTATGAGATTTGCACGTCGGAGGAGGTTGAAATGGACTGGAACGTGGAAGAGCTCGAAGACTTGAAGAGAGGTGTCGATGCGTCGCATGACTGACATTGTTGGTCGATGTTGGTCCCTTGACATACCTGACAGGGGGCCACTGTAACCCACAAATCGGAAGAGCCAGTATCTAAAATGACTTCAAAGGATTGAGGTCTGTGAATTCAACGAACATCTCGTCAGCATATTTTTGGCAAGAAATCCTCAAAGGAACCAAAGAAGAGTCCCGACAATGTCAAAGCCTCCTGAGCCAGGTTCATTGTTGTAGACCTTCTTTGACGCTCGAATCAACTCTTCGCCGCCACAAAACAGGGATAAACTTGGAACATGTAAACAGAGCCCGGTGCTCATGGCAAAGAATGCATCCCGTTCTGCTGCTTCAAGAGTAACGGACGGCTTTGTAGGTACTTACGGAGTGCCGATTGTAAGACTTCCGATATAACTCGTGTCTGCACCCTATATCCAGGTAAATAAAAGAAAGAGATGATGGCAAAAGACGTACTTCATTGATTACTGGAATATCAACGCTACTGGCCCTTCTTCTGCTTGGATGAGAGGGAATTGCTAGCAGAGAATTCGGGTCCAGTAGTCCATATTTAATTTTCAGTCTCCTAGCCTCTTCGTTGACATTTAGACCCTGTCCTGAGCGACGGGTGAGCGAGACATGTATAGGGTCTGCAGAAACAGTAAAACAAGAGAGAGTCAAAGAAGCAAATGCACTGATTGCTAATAGGGTGGGCATTTCATAGAACAAGTAACGATAGGAGAAAGATTGTAGCAGTTGTTATAGGACTGGAAGACCGAGAGATCGTGGCAGCCATCGGAATTTGATGCCCTGAAGAAGAAACTGGAGTTAAAAACTGAGGACTGCGGACTCCATATACTTTATAATCAACAAATGGAGGACTTACCCGGTAAGCTATCCCAGCCCGTTCGATCTTTGTCCTCTATATTTTTGTCAGTATATCTCTGCTGCGCCGGATATCGGGTGCAACAAGATGCACTGGCCTTGTACACAGCCATACAACATCCAGTGCGCGTACTTACCTCGCTCACTTGCAAACTCGGCATGATGTAACGGCTTTGATACTGATATTGGTTATGAGAATTTTGCTGAGAAAAATCAATCAGACCACTAAGACAATAGATTCGACCAGTGCAGATAAGTTTAGAGGAAGATCTTGTTGGCAGAGTGCGCACTCCTCGAGCGCTCTAAGCAAAGTTCATTTCAGGGACAACTAAGGTAGAAATTCAAAGTGATAATTACGTAAGCAATTTCAACGCATAAATAAGGCTGCCCTCAGGAGTCAGTTGGCCCTCATGAAACGCCTCGCCGAGTCGCTCCTCTCATCTGGAACTTCATCGCAGCCTATCATCGTACCGAGACGATTTACGACATCAAAGGGCGACCGTGATGCGTCAATGACGCGTCCTCCCAACATCACTCTACTGCCAGAAAGACGTGTTCTACGAGCTTGTCTCCGACAAAACTTTAAACATCTTCCCAACATCATCTTCGAGGATCGGACTCTGACCGAAGCACTGATACCCATCATTTCTTGAAACGGTGAACTCAGTTACGATATCATAGCGGTATCACAGTCAAATTGGTATAAAAATACAAAGCAGTATACAAAGAACAGTCCACCTCCACGCTGCGACCAAGTGACCTCCAACCTCTTGTTATATCATTTCTATGAAAGTCTTTACAATGCATTCCGAATTTTATATACCACACATTTCAAAGGAACAGTAAGTGTTCAAGTCTGTTTGAGTCGTTATAAGCTATGTGGCATGCACTCTCCGACCATGTTGAAGAGCGCCTTCAAAGGATTACTGTCATAAATGTGGTTAAAAGGGATACAAGTACCACAAGTGACGTGATTCCAGTTGTTGAAGCGGAACCTAAAGGTCATGGGAGGATGTGATCAGAACAGAATAACAAAACACCGGCTAAAACGCGAGACAGGTACATACTGGTACTGTCGTTACTACCGGGGGGAGTAGAGCTCGGGGCTCCTGGAATGGCAGAAACAGTAGGCGGTATGGTGAATGGGATGGAGGAGGATCCTGTGAGTAATGTGCTTGACGTCGATGCTGGCGCAGATGGTCCCGCACCTGATCCACCTGCAAGACTAGAAAGTTGCGCAAACCCTACGGCAGGTGGCGTTGACGCTCGGAAGACGGTATATACATTTTTCTACGAGTACATCAAGCCACGTCGAGAAGAAATAGATAACAGATACGTCAGCAATGGAATCCAATCAAGCGAGATAAAGGGGGCTAACCAAAAAAGTATCTCCGATTACCCAGTTTGGATTTCCAGACCCAGCAGGAATGTTAGTGCCCATACTGAGATCGAATATAGCACCCAAGCACGTCGAACTACCGCGCGTTGCGGGTCCAGTATTCATATCCTGTGTGCTGATGGGCCATGCTTTGCCACCAAACGACATCGTAACAGTAACATCAGTCGTACAGGCTGTATTAAACATAGATGTGAATACTAGTATGTTACCGCAACCAAGGAAACTTACGGAAACCGAAAAATCCAGGATTATCAAGAGACGGGCTAGATCCAGGAACAGCAGCCCAAATTGCAGCGACATCTGCTGTAGGCCCGCCAATCAAAGTAGTGCCAGTATCAATGGCGGAGACCGCACTGTCCCCTCCAGTAATGGAAACGGATTTCCCGTTTACAGTGACAGCTAAATTTAAAATTTTTAATCAGAGACAAATATTACACCACGCCAGACTAAGGAAGACTCGCCTGACAGGCTTTGAAGCCAGAATGTGGGTTGGCTGTTACTGGGCATGTTGTTGAAGTCGACGTCGCCGGTGAAAAGTGATGAGTTAGTTCCCCCAAATGTGAATACTCCACCAGGGTTATCTGTCGATTGAGAATTAGGATCGGCTCTGGTGAGCCAGAAACTTAATTCTGGAGACGAAAGTTGCCCAGCATTTGATACCGCTTGCCAAAATGGTGTCGCGTGCGTATTAGCGATGGTGGGGAAGGCAAGACCCATGATTCCAGACACGGTACCGTCGAGTAGATCAGTAGTAAGTTTCGTAACGGTCACTGGTATTATTCGTAGTAAGTCAGATGTTGAGAAGTATAGAAACGGGGATGAGACGTACAGAACGTCTGTGAAGGTATTGTGAATCCACCCATCGTCACAGAGTCTGATGCAAGGGATCCCGAGACTGCACCCGAGCCGTATTGGATTTCCACATCGGGATTGAGAGAGTTGGAGGCTTGGAACGAGGACGAGTTTGAAGATTGAAATAGGGGCATGGATGAATCGCAACGACGACACCGGGCTGAGTTCTGGTCGCACTGTAGGCACGGAGAGACGGGAACCCAGAGATCAGAAGATCCAGTGTCCAAAATGACATTGAAGGACTGTGGACTAGAAATGGGATATCGTGTCGGTCAGATTAGTTAATGGCGACCAAAGCATCAACGAAGGAGAATAAGAGCCGGTCAAGCCTCCACATGACCCAATATGCCTTTGTTATTGCCAAGCACTTGCGATGGACATTAACCTCGCTGATTCAACGCTGGCAATAAGATCGACCCCAGGAAAATCTGCCGCAAATGACAGGATTTCCGCAGCAATTACGGATCATTGCAAACACGATGCTGCCTTGTTGGTCTGAACGAAACACGGACACTTACGGCGTGCCAATTGTTATACTACCAAAATAACTCGAATCATCATCCTGAGGCCAATTTTCAGCATGTAGAGCAGCTAAGAGGTAGCTTTGGTAAGGTACACACCTGATTAACCACGGGAATACCGACACTGCTAGCTCTTTTCTTTTGACGAGGAGGCAATGGGAAAGTCGCATTCCGGTCCAGAAGTCCGTATTTGACTTTGAGCTTGAATGCCTCTTCGTTGAAGTCGATATGACGCCGTGAGCGACGTGCTAATGGCACATGGATAGGATCTGCGGACACAGTGAGGCCTGAAAGAAGCAGAGAAGACAATACGAGGGCCAGAGGAGCCATTATGGACCAGGAAGGGGAGAGAAAGGTAGTCAACGATGGGAAGGGGGATAAAAGGGAATGGAAGGGGCGTTGCGGCTCCTTCGGACGTCAGGAGCTCAGTAAGTGAGCAAGATGAACCACGGAAGTGAGCTCAGGCTGGTAGCCACAGATGATGGGCACAAGGCGTACCCACGCACTTATTTGTACCATAGTTCACACCTTTCACTCCCAATTCATTCCAAGCCGCAATGCCAGCCGCTTCTTCATTGATTCATGTCCTGTCCGTTTCCGCAGCAGAGGCCGTGAGAGGACATGGGTATTCATGGACAACAATTTCAATTTTCGTGCACTGAAATCGATCAATCTATTTTTAGAATAGATTGGACCTCGGCCGTCAATTGCTTTTCAATCTCCATTTGAATCCCCGATTAGTGTCTCAAGCGCCCGAAGACCTCTGCGTTTCGAATCTATTTTCCTTGTCCCGACCTCTTAGCCTTCAAATACCAAAATCAGGTCGGATATGCATTTTTCTCCAGAAAAAAAACAACCTGGGTCATAATATAGACCCTTGCGATAACACTTTCTTTGCGTCGCGTCCTCCCCAATCGGTATGCCAACTGTTGTTTGGATGGTTCCTGGTCTCTGAAGAAGCACAATCTCATGCAGTAACCAGCGTATGTACGACAAAATACATGGGTGGTTAATGTTGCGTTCAAAAACTCTTCCATGGATTGGCAGTCGAGTGATTGTTTGATCCTAGCACCAGGGCAATGTTACTTCTGTATTGTCCCATTGACAACGATATCGTCGGACCACTAGTAAGAACACAATTTTTAACACATATGATATTAGCTGTAGACAAGTCTCTGATACATGATTATGCAATATGGCGTATGTGAGGTTAGTACGCGATGTAGTAACTTTGACGACTTCTTCTCGGTGTTCTGGTGGAAAACTTTAATTTACATACCGTGCCTTGTTTGCATCAACGCAGGAACATGCCTGAACGGTTTCTATCTTTGGAAGGCACGCTACGGATTAGGGCGAAACCGGTTGAATCGTCACCAGGCACGTTTCTCCAGACTGCTAAGAATATAACACTGTAAGTGTACCAGTACATAACTTTTCGGCTGTCAGTTTATTTTGGACAATGGTGGCAAGAAATGGTTTATGAGATCATCATGTAATCTGCAAACTTACTCTTCAGCATGAGGAAGTCTCGTAGGCGAAAAGGACAGATAATTCATGATTTGGAGTGCCCGGGCAGTCGCAATCATAGCGGCTGCGATCGGTCACTGGCAGTGTCCCAGATGTACAAAGTTTGACCTAGAGAGCCCAGCTGCAATGTTCGCAGCAGGCCAATTAATGCCGAAAGGTAGATCACAGGCAATAGCATGACTAACTCGGACCGGTGATCTGATCATCCAGAAAATAGCAAACGGTTCCACGGCCGGATAGACGTAGACCAGAGGGCGGAAAAAACAGAACCCAATGGAGCCTTCGGGATGGCAAACACATCCGTAAATATAGGTGGATATTCGCTCAGACCAAAAAGCACGACGCAGACGTCACCTGCTGCCAAATACCTCCACTTTGCCGCTGCGCAGCCAAGCGGCAGACGTCTTCGGTTCATTTTTCCTCTAGAGATAATCCACGTTTGGGGTCTCATAGGACCGTATCTGAATGAACTGGTGCCACAGCCTCAAAACGAAATTTTTATTAAGCATACTTACAAGTCACCAGTCACGGACGTGTTGCGGGCGTAGTCGGAGCACCGTAACAAAGCCTGACATTGACTTTCATGGAACTCGAAGATCGACCGTGAGTGGTGCGTGGAGGAGAGCTTCTCTGTCCGGTAGAATCTAGATACATCTCGGTGAGCCGTCAGGCTTCAGGGGTTTCAAGACGCTTCCGAGACGGCTACTTTGAATAGGATGCGATATTTCTCCTGTAGATACAGTTTATCAGTAGATTCCTAATATTGTTTAGCCAACACAAATACTCACAGGTAAGCAAAAATATACTCAGGTGCTGCTCATCAGAGGAAACAGCGACTGGATAGTGACTGGTCGTGTTGGCGGTGTTCATTTGGAGTCCGTTGACAGCCAGGCACATATTTGCTTGCTATATGTAGACTGCACTGCCAAACAATTACCAACAAGCTTGATCGAAATCCAATCAAAATCTCCATCTCCTCAATAGTCCACACATCTTCGCTGCAATTTCACCGTAAACTGGACGTCCTTCCAGGTCCCTTCTTTTTTTAAAAAAAACGCTCTGAGGTTATCTTAACTTCAGTAACTCTCAGGAATAACCAAACATCAACGTGCCCACTGCCTACCACGTCGAGAATGTCCATGAACGGAATGTAGTGACCCGGAAGCAGAACTTGAAGTGCAATTCTGTCATTAACAAAGCAAGATTTTCAACGGCTTTGCTAAGGAGCTTAAATCCCACAGCCTACTTTTGCAATGCCAGCTGAAGAGCTCTTAGCTTTAGCAAATGCTGCAATTCAAACTATCGATCCCAGCGCATCCTGTAAGCTCTCCTCTGTCAACTAGTATCTACGCCATACAATATTAATTAAATTTAACAGTTATAACGGACGAAGTCCTTGGAAGTCTGAGTGCAATACTTCCTGAAAAACTTGTTATTGCGGCTTTGGATCTTATCGATCGCAGAAATGGTGCATCTCGATGTCTCTTGTATCTTTTGATTTCACTTATACTATTCTAGTCATTCATTACGTGACTCTGTGGGGACACACTGAATATGAAGTCTTAGGATCGACGGAGACGGGCGCCAATATAACCTTGGGAGAATCTGCCTCTTCGTATTCGGTATTGCTCGATATTCAGACATCACCAGTCCCGTATTCCTGCTCTTGCCCTGCGTTTCTTCATTCGGTTCTGAGGCTGGAATCACACATTATGGTATGCAGCTACACCCATGTTCGATATAAATGCGTTGCTTAATAAAGCTAGTGCAAACATATCCTGGCTGCTCTAATCGCCCGCCAAATAAACATGTCAATCATACGACCAACTAGTGTGGACGAGTTGGCGGCATTGTTCATACGCCAATTTCCTACAGAGGCGGAGACTCCCCACGAATAAGGGCAATCTTCCGTGCCAAATAGGGCATAAATTCGCAAATACTCAACAAATTCCCTCGATCTCAAACATTGTTGGACTCAGATATCGAGTGCACAGCAGTGCTCGGTCGGACTTGACCTAGGGTGCAAGATAAGAAGGATGCAGGTTCTCAATTTTGGGACAATGGCAATATCATAGCTTCAATTTGATCAGATCTGGCGTATAGACTAATTGAGACGGATTGCGAAGAGAAAGCAACGAAGAAAAATTAAATATGCACTTACAGTGGGTGTCCCATCAGCTGAGCATTTCACAAGCTCCCACGCGGTATGCCAATACTCAAATTCTACCGCGGTGACTCATTTCCTCCTTCTCCCTTTACTCACTTCACCCTCTTGACTTTTTTTCCTCCCAGAGTGACTAATCGGGCTTGCATTTTTCTGACGAAGGTGCCCCCGTCTTGGAGTGTATCGTTCATGCAAGAGTCCAACGATCGAAATGCACTACAGGAGACCGTTATCTTTCAGTTTCCAAACGAGCTTCAAAAAGAGATTTTTGAGCGCGCAGCGACGTTAAACGGAGTATCTGCGTTTTCCTTGACCCAAGTTGCGAGCTATGTAAATATCTGGTTAGTAGCACGCCCCGTTCTGGGCTCGATTGAATCATTAATCTAACTCAATGATTTGTATGAAGGGTTCATCCAATTCTATACCAAAGAATTGTGATACGCAGCTCTCATGCAGCATCATGCTTCTTCAGAACTATTAGGAGCAAGCCGATGCATCACTTCAGTACCCTCGTTAAATCTTTAACGCTCACTGAAAACGTTGGGCTAAGCAAGGTGAAACCGATACTTGCGGAGATACGGCACATCATATCGTTCACGTTATTTGGGCCGGCCTATTCACAAGAAATGTTCAACATCCTGAATCTGATCAGATCTCCCTATCTTCGGAGAATGACCTTGGTCTATAGACGTTCGTTAGAAAGAGGCAGGACAGAATACCGAATCCACGAAATGCCTCCGAAGATTCTCACTACGTTGACTCATTTGACGATCGTCACCGACCACTCAGATATATTCAACAGTTCATGGGATAACCTCTCAGTTGCTGTATCGATTGCAACAGGGACAGATTTCAACAGCGCTCTTCCATCTCTTCCAAACATGTTTCAACACCTGACACACTTCGCTGCGTCCTTCTGCCGCTATCCTGATGTGTATAATATAGGGAAGGTGGCACGCAACCTCCGCTATTTCGCTGTGCTATTGCATCGCATCTCAAAATATACGACAATGAATGGACTCTTGGATTGTGCTCGTTCGCAGACGGATTTTCATATGGTTATTTTAAACGACCTCGGCGATACGGCTTCGTGGAATGTGGATGATTGTTTTGGGCCATCTGATTTCTGGAGGAGAGTGGAACAGTTGGTGGATGATGGGTACATATCCGATAACGGAGATGTGAGGCATATCGGAGAGGACGGTTGTCCTCTATAATGGTCACGTCCGGGTCTTTACCATACGGTTGCAATACTTACCAGGGTTTAATTTGATTTGGAATCTGGCTTTGGTACTGATTTTGACGGAGTGCCAATGGCTTTGCAACTAACCACAAGCACATGCATGAGCGCTGAACTCCCAATCTCAAGTTTGGAGATTAAACTGTTAGCCATTTCCTATGCCACATAACTGGTACATATCGTTTGTCTAACGATCTCACAAAGATCAGGTATTGAAAATCAAAAAATTACTGAAGAAGTTTCGGATTTGGAACCAGTTAATCCGCATTCAAACCATATACAAGCGTAAGTGGATCGCGCATACGTAAAGCCGGATAAAAAAACTCACGTAGATGTTCTGAAACGCCAACTGTATATAGGTGAACAACTCACGAAGCTTCTTGTGAATGTAGACAAGTGAGCTGGGATCTTCCATCACCCAGCGTCTATGAACCTGATCCCATCTCTTGAGAATGTCTTTGCTACGTTCTTTCAGTTGGGATCCTGTCTCCTGGAAGTGAAGAATGCAGTCGCTTCACATAGCGATGAAGCGAAATGTGTGTTTGAGAGTTCTAATTTTGTAATTTCAAACGAGTGAGCAAAATGAGTTGGTGATGGAAATAAATCAACCAGGTTGAGACTGACACTCACATAAAGATGAGAAACAATTTCGAAGTGGTACCTGGCCGAATTTCATCTGATTTGTCCAAGTATAGTTCCGTGAGTGGAACAAAGCTGAGAATTTTCCTCAGATGTTGCATCCGATCGTCCAGTTTCCCGAAGATCACCATTTCACTAACATTTTGAGAAAGGGAAACGGGACCTTCCTCCAGCAAATTCAGCTCCGTTAATTGAGTCTCGTCATTGGGAAACTTGACCATCAAACACATAAGTCATTGTCGACACTATTGTTATTGTTTTGGACAAGCTTGGCAGGCAACTCACAGCGAGAATAGGCAACTTGACGAAGTACTTCGATTGTGCCTTCTGCACAGATTGTCATAGCTACCAGACAAAGGATAAAAAGTTTTGGGGTCACTGGTAAGCGATGATGGTCCGATGGTACAATAAATTTGGCAATATCGTCGGCATCAAGTAGCAATGTTTCAAGCTCTCGGAGTTCGGTGGTCTATTGAAGGAGTTTGACAAGTGAATTAAAAGGGAAGCTGTTACAGTGATAAGAGTCGGCAGTCCGGAAGCGCAATGAGAGCATTAGAAGAAAAGAAACATGACAATTGGTGGGATTTCCACAACGCCCCGTTAACTTGATTTCCTTGATTTTGGTAGACAATACTTTCCTATTGGTCAAAGGATGTAAGCAAAAATGTAATGTCTCGAGGTCTGCAAGGGTGATGCTGCACTGGATAGGATATCCTGGGTTCAAGCTTGACCCCGCAAGCCGGAGATCATTGACAAGGAATAAAGTGGGGAGGAAGATGGGAGGCCTATTTCCATAGTCGTCCTCGTACTTGAGTAGCTGAGTAAAGGAGAAATCAAATGCCGACATGGTCCATTTACCAGTAACTTGAACTTGGCAAAGAAGAAAAGCATCTGCAAACATGCTGTATACGTAGCGGGTCGGAAGCTGGCGACGGTGTAATGTGGCTCGGCGAATATGAGCTCAAGTTTCTCTGTGTTGGAATATAGTAAGCAAACGCGATAACGCCTCGCAGCCGTTTGGCTATGGGACTGCCGGTTCCTCTATGTCTTTGTACGCATATTCATTCATACATATTTGTTCATTAACGGTGCATTATTGCACTATTCCTTTCTCTGTAATATATACATTATATTCAGTTTGTTATCTTTCATTGCGGCACGCAATACACCTTTATCGGTTTCTATTCACTTTGTAGATACGAAATACTTTATATACGATACTTCGATACGAGGCTTCTCCTCAGTCGTTTGCCTCGCAAACAACTGAGGTGAGTACTATTCTTTATTACTTAGTATGTTTCATTCATTATACTAAATTACTACCTAGCTTTCGTGTTCTAGGTAAATACAATATATTCTCAGTCGTTTGCCTCGCAAACAACTGAGCTTTCGTGTTCTAGAATTCTTACACTCTGCCGGAAGGAGCCTTAGAGGTGAAAGTAAAGCTTCATGAGCATGCTTGAGCGCGACTAAAGTTGCACAACGTTTTTCAAGTCTTCCAGATTGTTCTTGGCCCTACTCTTCACTATTTCAATATCTCTGCAAAGAGATCATAGTTTGTAACATCCAAGAACCTAGTAATACGAATTGCTTCAGCATCGGAAGGTGGTATGTTTGGCTTGAGCAGATGCTGCATCGCCAACTCCTGACCCTCGCGGGATAACAGCCCCAAGACTCGAGAAGACAGCTGACCGCTGACACCCTTAAGAGAAGCTCTACGGTTCTGTAGGTCGTGAATCAATCATATAGCCAGTTGCACACTGTTGGAATAGAGAACACACCCTTTGCCGAGTACGGTGTCTCATCGCTCGGCTTTCCTTGCATGATAATCAGTATCGAAGGAAGCAATATGGTTGGAGCAGTGGTGTATGATGGAGTGTTCCACTCTGCTTCGATTTGCAGAATTCAGCCTGGAAAGTGGAGAACACAAGGTCGTGGTACAAGCCAAGTCACCTCAGTGAGCAA
Organism: Psilocybe azurescens; assembly: GCA_023853785.1. Lineage (NCBI taxonomy): Eukaryota > Fungi > Basidiomycota > Agaricomycetes > Agaricales > Agrocybaceae > Psilocybe > Psilocybe azurescens. The sequence continues at coordinate 88,203 of JAJIRX010000028.1, read as the reverse complement.
ATAGTGAGCGGTCGGGGTGGCGGCTTTGGTCGGTCGACTACATAAGGAAACAGCATTATTTTAATAATTGAGACCAAAAGAGATTTCAATTTAGTGGTATTCAACCTTTATGTTTTGCATTACAGTAACACTCATACTATCAGTTGTACTAATAGGCAATCCACTCAACCATTTTTCTACTCAACCAAAGGATAGCCTACCAATAGCCTTTTAAAACTCCACCCACCCACAGAACACACCGTTCTCATCTAGGTATCAACTTAAAAGGTAGAACCTGCAACGGTCTCTACGCCCTAGAGAGAGGCAACATTCAAGTTGTCGACCTATCCACCCCGCTAGCTGCTTTATATAGCAGTCTTCCGGTAGGTAGAAGGCGTAAAATCACCGTCCCCGAGAAAGATAAGTTTGTGTTGAACCTCCTTCAAAGTTATCATTAAACCACAGGTGTATACCACACCCAGGCCCTACTACTGACAGTGTAGGCATAGTTTATCTTCAGGTGCCCATTTCTCACTTTGAGGTAGATTAGGGTTGTCTTAACACCTCAAGCATATGGACAACATCTTCACGGAACTAACAGTATGTGTCCATCAAACCCCCACCCTATAACATTCTCGTCCATAAACTGCATGGCTGTGATAGTTATCTAATGGAGGGCTATACACCAGTGCTGTTCAATTCTATCGGGTTTCAAGCTCTAGGATCAAACGCACTTACCTACATACATATGTATACCTGTCAGTGTCTGTCTTTTCTTCGGGCGTCCAGGTAGCTGCCAACCAACCTGTCCCCCTTCAACAGCTTCGAAATCGGTTGGAATCCTATATTTAGCCAATATGTTCAACGTGGTTAAAGACGCAGTTGCGTCGCAGCACCAAACCGCAGTATATTGCGACTCGAAAACTCTGTCTGAACCTCTTCTTCTGTAAAGCACCTCTTCCTTTTATCGGCGCAGCACCTCGGAGACCTAATCATCTGACAGGTATGAAATCCTTGCCACCCGAGCAAATTAGATGCCTTCCAGGCATGGCGAGTTAATTATAGCACAATACTTATATCCGAAATATCGCCACCAACCAGTTGTCCAGTTGAACGGTGTTCTTTCCTTCCATAAGCGACGCTTTGGTATCAAGTCCTATCTAAATGGCGTATAATACCCGTGCGCACAAGGATGATTCATGCCACTGGAAGCTTCTCCGCAGAGTAGATGTGAGATATTGACACACCCACCGGCCAAACAGGAGACTGATCGTAAGTGAAGCATTAGACACATACGAAGTTTAGGCCGGAAAGAAAGCCATAGATCAACTATTACGACCTAGGCTTATAACCCCGGAAATTTTCAAAATACATGGACAGTCTATAGTACCATATAGACTGTCGAATGTATTTTTGGACGATCTCGAAATTATCGACCAACCGTGATAGCATCATTCAAAATGTTGAGCGCTTCTCGAGTTCCATACATAGCTACATAGCTCGTGACATACTCACATAAGTTATTAGGAAACAAAACCGCAGCACCTCGTTCGAATGTCCCCCGGTGGACATGTCAAGTTTAAGTTTCATCCGACGCAGCAGCTCACGTCACTTCCGATGGCAAATATAATTTCAGCCCAAATGCCTGGACATCATGCTGTACCATCGTCTCCAACCGGTTTACGCTTCGAAAATGTTCGACCGACCGACTGTAACGACTTCAACGACTCGGAAGGCTATTCGATTTCTCTTGTTCATTGCCGTATCTGCTCTCTTATATTATCTACTTATTGGTGACTTGGTTCCTCCTGCCCCTCGTCGCATGACGATGGACGATTTTGAAGCTGCTGAAATGGGCCTGCCCAGTGCTCCACAGTCAAACGGGACCAGAATACTCATTGTCTCCTCAATGTTTCCCCTAGCAAAGTCGAAGCATTCCAAGGAAGACTACGCAGTTTGGTTAAAAAACTTTCTGGCGCCCATCACCACTGACATCTACATGTATACGACGCCCGACCTTGTGGACATGATTAAACAGTTTCGTGGCGACCTTCCTATCACAATAAACTCCTCCTACTCCTCCCCTTTTGAGGTCCCCCACTGCGAGGGTTGGAGAAAGCGTACACGAGGATGAACGACGTGGACAAGGAGAAATGGCATCACTCACCAGGGTTATACGCCATCTGGAACGCGAAACCCTTTTGTTACACTCAGCAGTGCAGTTTTTGGAGGTGCAGGGAAAGGTATATGATTATGCATTTTGGAATGATGGTGGAAGCTTCAGAGCTGAGCACCGATACACGAACTGGCCTGACCCAGGAAGAGTTCAGCAGGTGTGGGAGGAGGGCAGTAGACTGACGGGCATGGAGAAAGAAAACTTGTTATACTTTCCACTGTTTGAGACGGTAGACTCAACATTCAAAGATTGGCAGGAGAATATGGGCCCAATAGCGAACTCTGGACAGATCAGCGAAGGTGAGCCCATACCCACAGCCTTCAATAACTGTTGCAATTTCTTAATTATGTCGCAGGCTCATTCTTCGGTGGTAGCCCATCAACAATCGCTTGGTTCTCAAAAACCTTCTACGCCTATCATGACTACTATCTATCACAGTGGCTTTTTGTAGGAATCGATCAGGACATCTTCAACGCTATATTCTTGCTATTCCCTGAGCGCATATTTACCGTTTGGATGAAAGATCAAAAGGCTCCCAAGTCTTCCGTACACCACGGGATGACCCCCAGCAAAATTATACCGGGCCTGCACCTAGGCTATTACAATGGGGAATGCGGTGACCCATGGTTCTACTATCAGTTCTGGCTATCCGATAGGAAAACTCGTGACGAAATGCGCAAGCTCTGGATCGAAGAAGCACAATGGAGGAGGCTAAGGTGGTGGACAGAAAGGAGAATGTGCCAAATGAAAAAAGCCAAGTCGATGATGGATATTTTGAAAACCTCTTTTGGTGTGGACTGGAAGCCGCCACAAAGATCACTTAATATTTCAAGTTTATTTCAATAGGACGATTCATGCTTTTTGGCCTGTAAGCCGTCTTGCGCTACCTAGTTCCCACCACAAAGTGAGTGGGAAAATGTCGACGCGTCCGAGTTGTTGTTCACAGTCACGGTCCACCCCAAACCCATATGGTAACGGAATCGATCGATCCAAACTTCGTCAAGATGTCATTGTCATTGGACATCGAAATTGTGACTGTGGACTATGTTTATCTCAGTCTATGATTCTCATCTCCTTGTTATAGGTACAAAGTGTTCGAAGTTTCCGCAGGCTGAGGCTGATCTCAAGGAGACGGCATATGGGCCTTCAAGCGCCCAAGCCTTGTAATTATTTGGTCGCTCTCTTTCCTGATTCTTCACCCCCAGCGAGGATAAACTGTGTCTGCACTTGACTGAGCTTTCATTACGACAAATGTCAAACTGCACTTTACGAGCGGCTGCTCTGATCTGCAGGTGCCAGCATCGCTAAAAGCACCATCGACGTAACACAAGCAAGGCTTTTGGCAGCCTCGAAACCGTCCCGCCCTGTGGAAACACAGTTTGTAATTCTTGTACCTCCTGTCGTACTCAACAAAGGGCGCTGAATCATTCCCGAGACGTCCAGATTAACACCAGGATTGATACATCAAACCTCGATCGATATAGATGTGACCCATGCCAAAAATTTGCATCAGGCCTCTCCCAAGAGCACTTGAGACGATGATGAGTTGACTTCTCCAGTAGGCAGAATACGAGAGAAGGGCATTTCCTTTGTCGGCTGGAGCCAATTCTTCTCGTCGTATTTGGCATAGGGCGGCGACTCGATCATGTGGAAAGTGTACGCGAAGCGGGTGTGAGGGCTTGTGTTCCGCTCGGATTTGTGGAGGACTGTCCCGTGAATAAGTACCAGATCACCTAGAAAAGCAATTCAATGTCAGATCCCAGTATGCTCGATTATATGGCTCCAAAGTTAATATCAACCTGGGTTGCAAGTTTCCAGGATGTATTCTCCTATGGCTGCTTCAGATAGTTTCTTCTCCTCTTCAGGGGACACCAATCTCTCGAATCCTGTCCCCTTGTTTTCTCCGAGCCGTACGAAGCGTTTAGTAACACGTGTGGTCAAGTGCGATCCGGGTAAAAAGACAAAGCTCCATTACTGGCTGTACATTTCTCGAGAGCAATCCAAAACCAAGGGCAGAGGGGGTCCGTGTACTGGAGAAAACGAACGAGGTAAGTATACACGTTAGGGGAAAGCTTGAACCCAAACTCACAAGGAACGTCCTGTGTCGAAAAATATGACATTTATTATCAACTTCAAGCCATAAATCTTCGAGGGGTGAACGTACGAATCGTTATGTTCGGGCACTGCCAATGAGGTTGAAATAAGATGCATAAAGCTGTAACGTTTATTACTCACCTTCTCCGCCGATGTGTGTTTGTTTAGTAATTACCATAGACTGCAGAGCTATCGAAGGCGTCCTTCAGAGTCAATCCTCAAAGTCACTCACTTCCACCAAAAACCGTGCGTACCCACCGGGTCCCTATGGAACTTCAGATCTCTAACGAGACGGCGGAGGCGCTCGTTCTCTAGGGTTACCTTTCGGAATGCAGGGTCCAGTTCATGAAGAGCTGATAAATATAATCATAGAGAAGGTTATTGATTCGGTTCTGTGCAGTCGATTCAGTGGGGTTGGCACTCACCATGTCCTATTTTGTTCACGGATTTCTGCTTTTCTCTTGTGAGCTTTCCTTGCGCATCTACAGCATCTTGCTCCAAGAAATATCGACTGCAAGGGAATAGAGCATGCTCCGAAATTAGATGGGGTGTCCAAGGGAGGAGAGAGAGAGGGGGGGAGTGTCAATACATACATCTTGTCGCCAGAGTTCAGGAAGTAGTCGTCTCCGACATGGTCGACATCACTCGTCGTGAACTTCGTCTATGTATGGCACATTGAAGAACAGATGTTACGCCAATGGGCCTTCAGAGAGCATCACGTACATATCCATCAATGCACTCACCAGAGGATGATCGTCGATGTTAAATTCATCGAGCAGTTGCTTGGAACGCGTCAACAACGAGTCCACCTCGTCTCTCTCAAGGAAGTTCGGGATAACCAGATATCTTGGTGATTTCCTAGTTAGTCGCAGGTCCTTTGGAAAGTACAGTCTCATGACAGTTCATACCCGTCTCTGTGGAACTAGAAATGTTGTGGGATCAAAAACGTGAATCAGTGAGTGGCAGTAACGGCTAAGCTGCAACCTACCTTGTCTATTTGATCTTGGGTCAGATAGTTGGGCATTATATAGGTAGTATTTGTAGAAAGGTTGGTTGGGTTAGTCGCGGAGCAGCTGAAGCTTGTAGTGTTGAAATAGTTGTGCGTAGGGATAAATTTAATAATTATTCCATACATACTATGAGCTCCTACAGAGCCTTTATATACTGTAAGTTAATGTATCTACACTATTCTACTTATTTCCAGAGTTATCTACAAGTTATCTAATTACTAATCCAATGACTAAGTCCGATAAATATATTACTAATTAATGGCGGATTGCTCATTCCCAACACTCCTCCTCAATCCGGCATTCCGGAGAGCTCCAATAAAACTTCCAAATATATATGTAGGCACAAAGCATCTACCCAAAATATTCCTGTAGGCACAAAGCATCTACATTCCTTTAAATCCATATATGCAGGTCACTTGTTGCATCTGCACAAATCCTCCAAGAATCTTCTCCTAATATGTCACATCATTGAGACTTGAATTAGTTCCAGCAATATAAGCCATGTTGGATGCTTCCTTGTTCTCTTGCTCCATTTCCGGTGTGATTTTTGTTCCATCAGCAAGTGTTGTTGCACGACAGAATTTCATAATGTGTCCATTTCTGTTGCATCTGTAACATTTTCGGCTGTCTGTGAATCCTTCTCGGCGATCCCGATTTGGACCTCTGCGGCACGGCGGACCCTTTCCATCTCCGTGATTACTATATAAAGTTGTGGCTGTGTCTGTAGACTGTGGTGCTCCTCCTTTGCGCTGCTCCTCCTCAATTAAGGTACTGGTGATGTCAGTGATGGTTAATTTATCCTTTGTCATGAGGGATGCTGCGATGTTTGAATATTCCGTGTCCAAATTAAATATTAGAACATCCATAATGTCTTCATCTGTGAGTTCGACACCAATTGCTTTTAATTTCCCGGCTAATTCGGTGATTCCCGTGATGTATTTTTGGATCGGTGCATTAATATCGTGATCGAAGCCGTAAAATTGCCTTTTAAGGGAGATTCGGGTGGATCGGCTATTTTTCTCGTATATATCCTTTAATGCATTCCATGCCGTGATGCCATCACTGGCTTGCCGAATATAGGTATACTGGCTGGGTTCCACAGTGAGTCCAATAATTGTGAGTGCCTCCTCTGATTTCTGTTCCCATGCTTTCTGAGCATCTCTGGTGATTGGCTTCTCCTCCTCCAATCCTGTAATTACTGCCCAGCAACCCTTTTGCCGAAGTGCAAGGCTGACTGCAAATTTCCAATCATGATAATTTTCTCCATTAAGCTTTGTGATGGATGTGATGTAGCGATCAGATGACATATTGATGCGATAAGATAAAGCAGCTGAGAGTGAGATAAGATGTTAAGCTAGCAGTAAAAGTGGTTAGACTCTTTACTGGGGTCCGGGGCCCATAACCTGTTGAAATAGTTGTGCGTAGGGATAAATTTAATAATTATTCCATACATACTATGAGCTCCTACAGAGCCTTTATATACTGTAAGTTAATGTATCTACACTATTCTACTTATTTCCAGAGTTATCTACAAGTTATCTAATTACTAATCCAATGACTAAGTCCGATAAATATATTACTAATTAATGGCGGATTGCTCATTCCCAACATGTAGTTGTGGTGGTGGTTAGAAAGACGTTTGATAAGTTCCAGCTGATAAGGCCTCAGGACGGAACTGTCAGCATCGCCACGGATGTCTAGTTATATCTTATCTGATAAAGAGCTATTCAATGCCCTTCGCTCCAAGCCGTATATTTCGACAAGACTTAGTACGAGTTTTCACCCATGAACCATGCCGATATTCAAACCACAGATAATGGAAGATGAAAGCATGTGGTATTCGTGAAAGCATGATACACGGGTACATAATAAATCGTTAGCACTTACAGCATGGGGAGTAAAACAACAGGAGCATAAATGAATGGAGCGGAGTAAGTAACTAAGAAATAGATACCACGGGTGGAAGAGAGAAATTGAGGGTAAGTAGGTATGGATGGGTGGGTGAAGGCGCCTAAAGCGCCTCTTAAATCGAGTCAGAAACTCGACTGATTACGCGACTGGAGCCGGGGCAGGGGCAGGGGCGGTAGGTGTGCCGGGCGCAGCTAAACAGTGACAATCGATCGCAAATGAGAAAAAGAGACGCAAGGGTTAACGAGGAATTCGAAAGAGCTTACCTCCACGGTCACCGCCTCGTCCGCGACCACGGCCACCCCTTCCTTCGCCTCTCCATTCACCACCGCTGCCTCCGCGACCGCCAAATCCTGTTCACAAAATGTCAACGAAATGCAGATGAATAGGCAAATGTACAACGACTAACCTCCACGTCCGCCGCGGAAGCCGCTGCCGCCGCGTTCGCTTCGCTCGCCACGCTCAGGGCGCTCACCGCGTTCGGGGCGCTCACCACGTTCTCCGCGTTCGGGGCGCTCACCACGCTCGCCACCTCGGAATCCACCGCGCTCACCACCTCGGAAGCCACCACGTTCACCACCACGGTAACCCCCACGCTCGCCTCCGCGGAATCCATCATGGTGTCCACGACCATGGTGTCCATATCCACGGTGTCCGCCGCGCTCACCCCTGTGTCCGCGCCCACCACGAGCGCGTCCGCGACCAGCCTGAGTGAAACCGTCGTCCTCGACTGGCTGCTCAGCGTCCCCGTTGACGGCCGCCGGTGGAGTGGCCTCCTCTTGGGGAGTTGTCTCCGCGGCGGCCTCGGCGGGTGTGGCGGAGCCAGATGTACCGAATTCGGCTTGGAGCCCGGCGATGGAAGGAAGACCACCTTCGTCATCGGCTGCCCAATCGATGGGACCGGTTGTTGGCTACACGAAGTGTCAGACAAACCACATACGACAAATAAAAAGTTAAGAAACGTACGTCTGCGGGTGCAGAGGTAGCGGGTTCTTCTGGGGTGTGGCCATTGACTACGGGCTCCTCTACATGGCCAGCAGCCTCCGCCTTTTCGACCCATTCGGCCTCTTCGAAGGAGGGGGTTTCAAGTTCGCTGTCTTGAATGAAACGGAAGCTGCTTGAAATTGTCGAAGCTTGAACACCGGCTACGGGGACGTCGGATTCAGTTTCGGTTGTGGACTGGGCGAGGGCGGGTTGTTCCTCCTCAACTTCTTCCTCCTGAGGAGGGGGAGTAGGTGCACGGGGAGGATTGAAGGCCAAGTTTACAATCTCGAACAATCTTGAAGCTATAAAACGATGACTCAGTATACTTTGCATCGAGACTTGTCGACTTACAAGTGATGTCCGCGAAATCTTCACCGTACCACAAGCTCTTGAATGTCGCTTGTTTTCTTTCCTCATTATCACTGACAAGAGCGTTGGCATGAGCAATGAGTACCGAGATTTCATCAGAATCGGCCAAATTGGTGATATGGAAGGTAGGATCGATTATCGAGTCACGCAATCGAAGAAGGTCGAGGATATTACTCGCTTTTGAAAGCAGGGCAGACTGTAGGATATTCATAAGCAACGCATACATACGAAAGCCAGGAGCATACCTCGGCGCTAGAAACAGCTTTAGCAATTCGGGCCTTTTCGGCTTTTTCAGCTTCATGGCGCTTAATAGTCAATTCTTGCACCAAGTCGGCTTCATGAACCTAGAAACCATTCAGTCGTGGAAATGATATATCAAGTTAAGATCATACCTCAATTGCCTTTTTTCACCTCCCCGAGCTCCTTCTGAACAGCCTCAAGTGTTGGCAGAGTTTTCAGTGTTCGCTTTTGATCGTCGTTCAACTTTTCAGGGTCCGTCGCAGCGTAGATGGTGATTCGTGACTAGGGCAACAAAATGATTAAAGGACACTCGAAATAGGGTTAGAAAGGAACTCACGATTTTCTTGGTTGTTGCCTTGAGACGCTTGTGGACAAGGTCGACGATGGGACTGGGCTTCAACAAGACATCTTCCTCAGGAAGAGGCGTGGACTGTGACTCTGTTTGAGCAACCAATTCAGGAGCGACCAGATCTTCTTGAACCTCGGCAGGTTCAGGGGCTTTTTCGATGAGAGCCGCAGTCGCAGTGTCGATAACAGCAGGGGCGTCACCGTTCTCCGACTTTCCCTTTGCTTTTCTCTTTTTCTTTTGGGCCTTGGAGATTGGGGCCGGGGAGGGGCACCAGGAACAATGCGCTGTGCGACTGCTTCGGGCATTTTTTGTTTTGTGTGAGGGTAGTAAGGTTTTGGGTTGAAGTTGGGGTTATGAGCTGGAGTTATGGTTGAGATTGGGGAAGCAGCAAAAAAGAGATGCGTTTCTTTCTCACGATGCGGCCATGCTATGCCGGCTGCCCCTGTCCTTTCAACATCGCCGGATCTTTCACAAGCATTCATGCATCATGACCGAACCAGCGAAAAGGTACAGAAAACAGATTGAAATGAATAGTGCATATAGCATATTCACATCGCCTTCTAACCAAGGAGTAGCCAGCTGGGCCTACAGGCCTAATTTATTTGTCTGGTGCCTCCTATAGCCCCGTTGCTGGGCACATTGTCTGTTTGCTGGACATTGACCACGGGCAGCAGAGCAACGAAGATGCTCAGTATGTATTGGGATAAAGTCTGGTAAAAATTCTAGTACCGATCTCCTTTCTCAGGAAATTTCTGTATGCCTGGTCAGCCACAACTTGCAAGGCATATAATTTTCTCTAGTTCATCGACTTTCCGCACCTCCTTCCTCTATGGACGACTTCAGTACCAATAGACACGCCGAGAGCACAATCCGGCTTGATTCAACATCGTCCTTGCCCACTCGACACCCAGATTTATGGTTCAGCGATGGTAACATCGTCCTGGTGGCTGGCGACTTTTACTTCAACGTCCATAGAGGCCTCCTCTGTCGACATTCTTCTATGCTGGAGAAGGCTATCGCCGACTTGGATGCAGAAGACATACACTCTTGCTTGATCGAAGGAAATGCTGTTTTGGAACTCGATGAACAGCCAAAAGATCTGTGCCGCTTTCTCATGGCTCTTTATGACGGGGTGTATGTGTCATTCTACTTGTGCCTCGAGAACTCTGCTTGATGAGTCGAGTTAGCTCTGGAGTTAAGCATGATTATCAGGACTTCGAAAATGTCTCCGCTTTACTCCGACTTTCGACAAAGTATGGCGTGGAGCATATACGGAACGACATTCTTCGCGGAATGTCCACAATCTGGCCAAAGATACTCTCAGCTTGGGAGTTTCGAGAGGCCGATGCTACCGATGTCACAGGGGTCTACAAGCCGCGCTCCGTGTACCCGCACCCAATGTAAGGATGCCATTTCATTTACGCAGGCGTCGTTAATAATTATCGACTATTACAGACTTGTCATCAACCTGGCCAAAGAGACCGGAGCGACTGAACTTCTTCCATCAGCTTTCTACGACCTTTCACGTTGTGCAGCTAGCGAAATAGCTACAGGCTACCTACCCGCGGGGGCTCCGACCGCTCAGAACTACAAACCCTCTCCGACGAAGACCTCATGAACGCACTGCGCGGGCGGGAGCACGCATCGCGCTTCCTATCCACATTCGTCGTGAACGAACTCGAAGGCCGCGACGCCTCCCCCAACTGCGTGCACCGTGCCGACCCAGATCCCTTCCGCAAGCGCATCTGCCAAGCCACGTTCGAGGCGACGACGTTTGAGATCCTACGCGACGTGAACGGGGTTGTGTTCCATCGCAGTTCGGATCCGCTGTTTGCAATTATGGACGCGGATCTAATGCAGACGAGGTCAGATTCTACGCATGGGAGGCTGAGCCTTCTTCATCGTGCTTGCGAGCCTTGCCGGCTGGAGTTCACCGCCGCCGTGGACGCTGCTCGGGAAGACATGTGGCATAAAATACCGGCTTGGTTTGGGATTGAGCTCCCTACTTGGCCATAATTCTACGGCTATACTCAGGGCACATATCATTATTTCCTTGCGAAAGATTGGCTTCAAGAAACTTCGGATCTATCAGCTTTGCTACAGTCTATTGGTGTTGAGCTCTTTAAATACGCAAACCATCTTCTGAGTCGCTCTCACCAACTTATCATGATCCCTCAAGTCTGATGGCGTGCCTTAACATGTCAGACTAATCTGCAAGTCTATGCCGTAATTTATTCCAAATGTCATTCCATCTTAATCCTCATAGACAACGCAGTAGCAAGAGGGTGTGTTTCGGCTAGCATCCACTTCGCAATGAGAGCGATAAAAAGTGTTGTTCTGTTTTAGTTTCCTTCATAATGACTAGTAGGACCCCGTTAAGTACCGCCATGTTCACCTGTTATTCATAGTCGAGTTTCTTACAATGCACCTCAGTTCAGCAGTCAGTGTAGTTACGACATAACCATCTATTCGTGGCTAGCTCAACGCTCAATCATTTTGTGGCTGCAGAAACCACGCTAAAAATAGCTCATTTTAACTAACAAAAAACGCATTGAGCGTCCGACGGAGACAAAGCCTCGGAGTATGTATGTTTATAAAAAGATTTTCGACCGGAGTTACCCCTTTTTGCGCAATTGTGGCGAGCAGTGGCAGTGAAAAGAGCTCGTGGCGACCGTAACGTGGACTAGTCTCCATTTTTTGACATTCAGCTGGACCACGATTAATGAATGTATAAGTAGGCAATCAAACTTTGAGTAGTTGTAACATGTTGAATCCAGCTTAGTACTAGTGTGCCCGAGATATCGGAACCGGGGGTAGTATTACTACAGGTGCTCCTTTCATCGCGACTAGGGAGACCCTTTTGATTCTATCTCTCCTTACAGAAGTCTGTCAACGATGCCATTCTTCCCAGTCGTCATCGAAGATACTTCGCCAATGTTGGCCTTCTCGCCCACCGATTGGCGAGCAGGGGTCTCAGGAGACAGCCAACTCGATCAGTGAGTTCCGCCGTTTGTAGTTCGTTATCTCAGTTGCATGAACGGCTAACGGATCACGACGATGATGATCATTAGATATAGCCAAAGCAGCTACTTATTGACGCAGACGGATGGAGCGACAATATCCCTTGACTTCTATGGAAGCTCTGTGCAGATATTTGGATCGAAGCGCTCGTACCATGGGGAGTACAAGGTCCAACTCGATAAAAACCCATATCAATCGTTCAGTGGCTTGTCGTACACGGAGCTTTTTCAACAGTCCTTGTTCAGTGCTAATTTTACGCTGGGGGACCATGAGGTTCGCATTTCAAATCAGAATATCACATTCACAGATGTCGATTACGTGCGCTTTACTTCTACTCTCAAATGGTTATGGGACCGGTTCTGATTGTCTTTTGGCAGATCACCTTTCAGACGAGCGCTGGAAAAGAGAATGAAACTCTCATTGTCAACACGTTTGAAGATGGGCATCCTTCTTTTAAATATGCGCCATCCTCTTCCTGGAAAACTCCGGACAAGGCTGGTACATTTATAGGAAGCACTGGACAGTAAGTATTATGAAACAGTGACATAAGTTATCGAGCTCTAACACACCCTAGCGCAACCACAGACCCCTTGGCATCAGCCAACTTCACTTTTCATGTAAGGTTATTATCCTTCTTTACTGGATATCTTTTCTTATAGATTGTTTCTTAACTTCTAAGGGTAAGCGCTCGTCAACCGGTATACCCGATGCGTCGATCATTCTGAGCATCCCTTCTAGGCGATGCAGTTGCTTTATATGGTCCTGTTGGTCCTAATAGCTGCACGGCGTACTCCATCAAAGTCGATAACGGGAACCCTTCTTTATTTTCTTCCAGCAGGCAGTTCTACAAACCCCAGCAAATACTATTCTATGCCGGGAATCTCGGGGTCGGACAACATATTTTGCAGATACAGCTGCCAGGATCGTCAAGCTCGGGGGAGTTCGCAATAGATTTTGCCACTGTGTATACGACACCGTCTCTCGGAGGAAGGTAGAAGCTTCGTGACATTCCCTGAAGCACAGGTAATTAAACCAGAGCATCAAGCAATGTCATAACCAACAATTCCGAGGATGATGGACCATCACCCTCCAGCTCCACAGTGCCCGCCCTTATCTCGACCGGCCGTACAGATAATAAGTAATAAATTTGGATATTATATTCGGACGGAATTGCACTCAAGAAAATGCCCGTTTTATTATTATAGAGACCTGATTATCGGAATCGCTGTGTCTGCAGGGATCGCAGCAATTATGATTCTAGCATGCGTATACCTATTTTGGCGCCGGTCAAAGAACAAAGTCAAAATAACCGAAGACGAGGCACCCCAACGGCACAGTAGACTCGTCTCACCTTTCACATCACTACCTTCTGCCCAGTCTACAAGCCTCAGTGCAGCAGAGTCTCAGTCTCCCTCGCAGCCCTTGATGCATCCTCCAGGACTGAGCAAGCAGCGCAGCCAATTCGATCTGAACGCTCTGCATCAGGGCCAGACTCCCACCACAAGTCATCGTCGCGCAGAAACAAGCACTTCTGGATCAGAATCCGTCATTCAGGTCATTCAGCAAGCCGAGGCACCTGAGTCGCGGGTTCCCGCCGACACTTCTATCTCACCCCCACAATATACCCTCAGTCCGGACAATCCTCGAAATATTGATCATGCTCGTACCTAGTAGTAGAAACCCTATCTTATTATTTTATAGTCTAATTTTCTCTCTGCGGGAGTTCTGCTTGCGTATGCTGCATGTCAAGACTTCATACCAGATTTCAATCAACACGTTAAATCGAACTAATCAAATATTCAACTTTTGGATGTTGGCGTCAAATTTAGATTTCCGGAGTTCTTAGAGGCTACACTCTATTCTAAAATTATAAAGAAGACCTACTGCTTCAAAACCTCGGTCCATTCTATGTTTCTATACGCCAGCGTGGCACCAGTTATTGCGGATCTGCTCTTCAAGTTAGTTGAAAATACAACGATGAAGAAACCGAGCTAAAAATAGCACACTGTGAATGTTAAAAACGCATTGAGCGTCCGACATAATCCAGAGTAATACCATCGTCCACGAGCTATCGCATTTCAGGGTAGTGTCACTACACATACTTCTTTCATTGCGACTAGGGAGACCCTTTTGATTCTATCTCTCCTCACAGAAGTCTGTCAACGATGCCTTCCTTCCCTGTAGTCATTGGAGATACTTCACCCATGTTGGCCCTCTCGCCCACTGACTGGCGAGCAGGGGTCTCAGGAGACAGCCAACTCGATCAGTGGGTACCGTCACTAGTTCGAGTTTTCCATCTTAGATTAACTGGTCATGGTCAATAGATATAGCCAAAGCAGTTACTTGTTGACTCAAACAGATGGAGCAACCGTATCCCTTGGCTTTTATGGTAGCTCTGTGCAGATATTCGGGTCGAAGCGCTCGTACCACGGCATGTACAAGGTTCAGCTCGATGTAAACGCATATCAATCATTTAATGGCGAATCGGACTTTGAGCTTTTTCAACAAACCTTGTTCAGTGCTAATTTTACGCTGGGAGCTCATGAGATACGCATCTCAAACATGAATACTACATTTACAGATGTTGATTATGTACGTTTCATGTCTATTCTCAAATAAAAACGTTTCTGATTGTTTTCTTGGCAGATCACCTTCCAGACGAACGTTGGAAAGGATAATGAATCTCTCATTATCAACACATTTCAAGACGAACACCCTTCCTTTAAATATGCGCCATCCTCTTCCTGGAGCACTCCAGACAAAGAAGCAATGGACAGTAAGCCCCACCCACTACACAAAAACGTCCATCCCTGACCTGAGAATACAGTGCAACCACAGACCCCTTGGCGTCCGCTAACTTCACATTTCACGTAAAATCATCATTCTCTCTGAGCTGATCTGCTTTCTTATACCTGGATTCTTTTTTTTTGACTCCAAAGGGTAAGCGCTCGTCATCCGGTATAACGAATGCGCCGATCAAAGTTCTGAGCAGTCTTTCTAGGAGACGCAGTTGCTTTATATGGCCCTGTTGGTCCCAACAGCTGCACGGCGTACTCCATCCAAGTTGATAACGGAAATCCTGCTTTATTTACTTCCAACAGGCAATTCTACAAAGCCCAGCAAATACTGTTTTACGCCGGAAATCTTGGAGTAGGGCAACATATTTTGCAGATACAGCTGCCAGGATCGTCAAGCTCGGGGAGTTTGCTATCGATTTTGCCACTGTGTATACGGCACCGTCCTTTGGGGGAATGTGAGCTCTATAGTATTATATGAGGCACGACTGAATAAAAGAGAAATAAGTAATGCCATGACCAACGACTCAGGGGATGATGATGGACCATCGCCGTCAAGTTCCTTGGTACCTGCCTCTACTGTGACTGACGGTACACATCATAACAGGTACCGCACTTCAAGTGCTATCTGAAGAAATGTCTGACGCTCTAGTATAAATCTAATTGCTGGCATTGCTGTCTCAGCAGGAATCGCCGTGGTCGCGATCGTATACCTATTTTGGCGCCGGTCAAGGACTCGGACAAAAATAAACACAAACGAGGCATCCCAGAAGGACAATAGGCTAGTGTCACCGTTCGGATCAATACCTTCAGCCCAGACAACAAGCCTCAGTTCAGCGGAATCTCAAGTACCCTCCCAGCCCTTGGTACCCCCGCAGCATTTGATACCCTCACAGCCTCTAATGCTTCCTCGATGGTTGAGAAAAACTTCAACAAGTTATTGTCGCACAGAAACAAGCCCATCTGGATCACAGTTCGTCAATCATGCTATTCAGCAAGCTGAAGCACCTGAGACGAGAATCCCTGTAGATACCTTTATCTCACCTCCACAATATACTCTCAGTGCGGACAGTCTCCGGGATCAGGCTCGTAGTCAATTTATTCTGTAACCCTATAGTAGGCTGTAGTCTAGATGTCGATCTTCCGCACTTCTGCTTGCGTAGGCCGCATGTCAGGACTTCATACCAGGTAATGAATACCAATTTGAATGGAACTGATCGAACTTCCAACCTTTCGATATTTGCGTCAAATTGAGTGGTTGACCGGTTACTACCCACCCAAGTCTCTTAGGGGAGACCTGTTACCTCGGGGCATTTCCAATTACAAATGAGCAACATGCTGTGAAAGAGTGGTCTACTTTGGTTGCTGTGGACTGAGGCTACATTTTGAGGCCAGAGTTTCACAGGCCAGAAAGCATGGGGTCCGACCTGTTCTTGAACGAGAATGGAGAAAAAGCTGCGAGAGGGGCAATTCTTCATGAGCTGGACCGAACTTCATCCTATCTCGCCAAATATTCGACAGCTTTAGGGAGGCGGAGAGCCATTAGGAGTGACTTCTTATAAATATTTCGCACAATTCAAAATTGAACCCGGCCATGAGGCACGCACTGGTTGAATTCATTGGCAAGATTCCCATTAGAAAGCTCGTCTCGATCCACAGGCACCTCGAGATAACGGTGCTGGCCCAATCGTAGATGTGCCACATTGCCAATGAAATGTATAGCCATCGGGGCCGACGGTAGTCAGTAGCACATGTGTTGTAGTAGGTTGTAGTGAAGCAACCAGAGGTGAAGCTCAAGGATGACACGTAGCTTCCCGTCGACAAACCAGTAGGCAGTGATCTTATTTGTTATTTGGCAGGTCCCTCAAAGCATTGAACGTATCCTGGATATGGGGATCCTTGAGTGAACTTAGGCGCATCTTCGTCTTTCTTCGTCCCGTCGTCGCCGTGATTTCATTGCAGATGTAGAGGAGATCGCACACCGTGTTGTATAGCCATAGCAAGAATGGAGACCAGCCAGCCAAATGACAAATGTCACCTTCGAAAGGAGTGGTCAACGTGGCCGTTCCTGCGACGGGTGCGTTTGGTGCCCGCCTCGATCAAATCGAACATACACAAGGAAGATTTAATCCTTTCGAGGTAGACTTGTTGAATAGCCTCCTGAAGCCTCGTATATGTGAGGTTGAATAGGAAATATAGGGCAGTACTCCTCAGCAGGAGATAGAGTCAGGAGTCAAGGTGTGGGTAAGCTTGGCCTTATTTGTTCGAGGATTTATCGATTACCTAGCGTGTAATTAGTTCCACCATGCTGCTCCCAAGTTTAACAGCGACCAGCAGCGACCGTCGCACGGCGACGACGCACATTGTATTTACCAGTGCCTGTGCCCTGTGCCAGCGGTCCTCGTATGTCTGATTCTCCTGAGTCTCCCAGTGGCCGAGTTTTGCCGGAGACCGACGAGACGACAGTATATAATGCGCAATGTCGCGTCCTAGAGGGCGATAGAAACCCTTCTCTTGACGCCCTCGAACCGCCCCGAACGACGCGAAATATGAAGAACATCGATTACACGTTATACCTGGTTACAGGAAGGAATCTTCTGCCTCCTAACAAAGTACGTAATGTCATCCATACCATTCTCTTCGGCCTAATTCTTTTTTTTAGGATTTTTTTGAATCTTTGGAAGAGGTGATACCGTTTTCTTCACTCTCATATCTATTTCGATCCTAATTTTTTCAGTCAATTCAAGGTGGTGTTACCATTGTGCAGTTGCGAGAGAAAGAACTGGACACAAGTGAAGTGAGTACTGATCGCCGTCTTTTCTTGATCAAGTGCACTGATCATGACCTTTGATTTCCTAGTTCGTTGAATTGGCGGTGAAGTCGAAGATTATCTGCGATAAATACAACATCCCCCTCCTGATCAACGATCGCGTCGATGTCGCTCTCGCAGCCAACGTCGATGGCGTTCATCTAGGACAGTCCGACATGGCCGTCAAACGGGCTCGTGAATTGCTTCCCCATGGGTCGATCATCGGGCTGAGCTGCAACACCGTCTCCCATGTCAAGGATGCTATCAAGCAGAAAGTGGACTACATTGGCATTGGTGCTGTATGGGGCACACAAACCAAGAAGTTGACGAGTCCTATTATTGGTGTACATGGAGTGGGTGATATGCTCGCTGAGCTCGATGGAACGGGAATTGAGGCTGTTGCTATTGGTGAGCTGATTTCCTATTCGATCAAGTTTTACCATCTGAATTATCACGCTAGGTGGTATAAATTCCATCAACCTTCTTCGAACATTGCACGGATGTGTTTCCCTGAAAAACCGCGCTCTGGACGGTGTTGCTGTTGTATCGGACATCATGGCATCTCCTGACCCCCGATGTGCTTCCAGAAAACTGAAGGATATCCTTGTAAACTTCCAACGCCATCACAAGTTTTACTGTCTTCGCCACAGAGGTAGATCGGATGTAGTCACCGTTGACTCAGTCGTCAGCGGAGTTACTCAGCTCATGAATGAAATCAAGAACGCGCGTCCTCTTGTCCACCAAGTATGTTGACATTCCCTGTATGATTTTTCGAGCTTGAAGTAATGTTCTCTTTAGATCACCAATACGGTTGTCAGTACACAGTCTGCCAATGTTACCCTGGCAGTTGGCGCCAGTCCAATCATGGCCACAGAACCTAGCGAGATGCAAGATTTGTCTCGTGTATGCGGGGGACTTTTGGTCAACATCGGGACCATGAGGGCTGAGAACCTAGAGGGAATGATGATAGCAGGTAAGAATCAGAATATCTCCTGCATTCCGCAACTCATAGTATACAGGTACCTCTGCAAATGTCTTGAAGAAGCCAGTGATCTTCGATCCTGTCGGCGTTGGAGCCAGTTCGTTCAGAAAAGACTGCGTGAAAGGTTAGTCGTTATATTTCTTGGCAATATGGTGTACTTATAAGCATGGTGATAAAGGTCTTCTGAATAAGTGGCAAGCGAGTGTCATAAAGGGTAATGCCGGTGAACTCGCAGCCCTGGCAGGCACGACCGAGGTAAATCATCAGCATATGTTACGAAAAATCTACTGTGAATTGACACCATTCTCGACAGGTCGAATCAAAGGGTGTCGATAGTGTAGGGTCGGGCTTCAAAAATCCAGCTGAGTTTGTGAGAAATCTCGCTAGGAGAGAAAGTAAGAATCGCGGATAATTTTCAAGACCTTATTGATCTGAAACGTCTTGTTCTTAGGATGCGTTGTGGTCCTCACTGGCCCGATTGATTACATCTCGGATGGAATCTCGACCGTTTCCCTCGACAATGGCCACGAATTGCTCGAGCGTATCACGGGATCTGGGTGTATCTTGGGAAGCATTATCGCGAGCTACTGCGCTGCGTCTTCACAGGCAGACAATATTACAGACAATGGAGGTATATTCCGAGGCGACATGTTCACCGCAGCCATTGCAGGGTATGCGCTCTTATTTACTCCATACGTCCATCACCCGATTAATTTTCTTTTTACCAGTGTACTCGTATTGACCGTTGCCGGTGAACTTGCCGCTAAAAGACACGATGTGAAGGGACCTGGCTCATTCCTCCCAGCGTTGATCGATGAACTTGCAAGTCTCACGGCTGACCAGGTCCGGGAATTATCCAAGATTACTGTCAAACATCTGTAGGGACACTCGGCCTCGGGGTGGCACGAGGTAATACGCCCCACTGGCCACCTTTCATACAGTGTGCTTGCCCACGCCTAACCTCCGATTAACTAATTTAAGCACTCGAGACATACGGAAGTTCGATCTATTATTATAATTACTTCGACAAAATGCTATCAACACAATGTGCTACCCCAGTACGCAATGGCAATAATACTTTACTTTATTTGGGCAAGAGGAGATAGAATGCCTCTCTAATCTAGTGTTTCTCCTAGCGCGCACAAGTAATTCAGATTTTTATCCTATCAATTCTCATGAACCTCAGACACACAACATTGATGGCGTAATTTGTAACTCCTTCAGAATAGGTACGGTCTGCAGAACAGTGTGGAGCTTACTCGACTAATTTTGACAGCGGTTCATCTTGTCCATCAAATCCCATCATCAGAAATTTCCCCACCCGCCCTTAGTTGAAAGCGTCGTTTGACAGGAATCAACCATGTTCGTTTGCAGTTCATCCGAGAGATAAAAGGCAGACGCTGCTTACGAGGTATGGTCGGATCGCCCGCCCATTTCAACGTTCCACTGTCCTCACGATGCCCAGATTCGCCCAACTCTTCAAGGATACCAGCCCTCCTCTTGTGTACTCTGACGGATGGCAAGGTGGCTCTTCGGCAAATGATTCTTTGCTTGACAAGTATGCCCAAGCCACGTACACCTTCACCAAGCAGCCGGGCGCGACGTTGAACTTCCGCTTCAATGGGACCTTTGTGGGCATATACGGTGCCAAACGTCCAGGCTATGGCGCGTACACGGTTCAGATTGACAAGCACGTTTTCCCAACTCTCAACGCAAGCTCCGACGTTGCACTCTTCAATCAAACTTTGTTCAACACGACCTTAAGTGATGGCCTTCATAATGTTACCCTCACGAATGTCGGGAACACGACGATTGACATTGACTATGTACGCCCCTATCTTTGTCTCTCCGAGTCAATCAGATTAACCAATCATTATTGCAGCTGTCTTTCGAGGGCAATAGTGGAAAGACAAATGAGCCGTTGCTCACTGCTACGTTCCAAGACAACGATCCAGATTTCACATACTTCCCCGCATCTTCATGGAGACAATCCCCAAGACCAGGAACATTTTCAGGGAGTACTGGAACGTGAGTGCTTTACAGCCCAAAGGTGTATCATTTGACTCGGCACTTAACTGGGAATTTTTAGCATCACGAGCGATCCAAATGCCTCTCTGGAGTACAAGTTCATAGGCGATGTTATCCTTCTCTACGGAACAGTCACCCCCACCAGCACATCTTCCTACCTAGTTTCTGTCGATAACGGCCCTTTCTTCCCCTTCTCAGCGCGAAAGTCGTCTGTCAGGCCACATCAGGTTCTCTATTACGCGTCGAACCTCGGCCGTGGAACCCACACTCTAAAACTCAAAATTGCTGGAACTAACGGGACGACTGGGGACCTTGCTATTGACTTTGCCAACCTATACTCGACGCATTCGTTAGGGGCACATGAACAAAAGTGCGCATTTCTGTTTAACTTTGCGATATGCCAGAACTTATTCTTTAAATCCATAAAGCTCTTTCGTTGCACAGATCCCACTGCAACCTCAGACATTGACCACGACCTCAAAGTAAGTTGCAAATATTTTATAGAGTTTGATGTTACTGATTTTGTTCTATGGCAGTGACATTCCAAAATCCGTTATTGCAGGGTTAAGCGTCACATCTTCTAGATCGCTTTCCTGTCTATAATGGCCGTAATATATCTTCTCTGGTCGCAGCGTCGCCAGAAGAAGGAAGGAAAGTTCGCGAGATTTTGAACGGCGAGGGATTTGTCAGAGTGTGCAGATGATGAGGAATAGAAACGAGGAGGCGCTCAATGATGTCATAAATCGAAGCGTTTCAAATTACTCAGAGACATGTCCTTTATGATTTAATTTGGTTGAGGCCAATTCACGTACAAAATACAAATAAGTTCTCTTTCAAAAACATCTACTCCCGAAATGGCTCCAGTACAAATATCGGTATCCTTTTCTTCTTTCCATGGCTTGTTCGAAAGTGAGGCCCTCTAGCTTCGCTGCTTCTTCCACTCGAGTGCGATCAGCGCCTTCCATGGCAGCTTTCTCATCTGCATCTAGCTTCTTGTTCTCTCGCACGAGGATTTGCCGGATCACTTTCATGATAGTAATGGTTAGCAAAATGATTTACACGAAGAAGAGTCGAATATGACAAACCTAGAGAGAGTAAAGTGCTGATTACAAGTGCACCGAGAGATATGGCCATCGACTGATGATATTTAGGACCCCATGCGGCTTTCCAGGTGTATGATCCCATCCTTCAGGGTAAACTGTTAGGACAACGTCCAGTGTCTTATTGAATAAATAGACTTACACGTTTCCAATGTTTCCGCATCCATTGACAATTCCAATAGCAGCAGCTCTCTTTCTGTAACGGAAATTCCAGAGACCGTATTAATAGAATATAGAAACAACTTACGCAGGAGGCCGGGGTACAGCGTTGGATACCCAGACTAGGGTCATCGCGAAACCTAAACAGTCGAAAATTAGGGTTAACGACTTTCAGAAGAGATACGAAAGTCAGAATGAGCCACAGACCAACGTAGCCACATGCCATGAAGAAGAGCGAGATATAGCGCGCGGCAATCGACATTGTTGATAAGGCGATAATAAACCCAAGAATAACACCCCACCACCAGCCCGCGATATGGAAGAACCGTTCTCCAGTTTTATCTGGAGGAGGCGGTCATCATCAGGGAGTGTATTTTAAGTGCTCAAATGAGGGAATTTACCGGCATGCCAAGCGTTCAAGCAGCATACTACAGAGGCTACGATCCATGGGGGACTGCATTCTGGCTGAGAAAATTGCTCGTGCAATGTAGTACAGGACAGTGGGACTTACGCGGCAAGTAGGAGTGTGACTGTTGTGCTAAAGCCAAGTGTCTGCGTAAGTCTAACGAAAGCACGTGTTTAATTATCAGAAGATTTGTGAACAAAAGGACCACATACGTAGGGAAGAATTGGACGAAGCTAAGACCCAAAAGTTGTGCAATTGTCATAATGGCGAAGATCAATACTTTAGGGTCTTTGACGGCTAGTATGAGGCCTTGGAGCTGTCTAAATGCGATTGTTACCCAAAGGCCCCTGACATTGTACGATGAATCGAGCTTACGAGTCACTCTCGTTGTCTAAATCGGCTTCCCCTGCGTCTTCGGATAGCCGGACCTGCGCAAGTCGCGATTCCGAGGGTGACAACCATCTGGTGTTGTGGGGCTAGAAGAGAGAGTATTATTAGCGTCTACGTAAGAATAAATCGGAACATAACAAGCACAGACATAATCTGGAAGTAGCCAACTAGGTATCTTATTAGGGACATGTTCACTCTGATGTAGTCAAACAAAATCGAGGACATACATGCTATTTAAGCCAACACACATTGTGATGGCACCCTGTAAAGAAAAATGGGTGAGCTATAAACCTTAAACTGGACAGTCCAGGAGTCACTTCTATGAAGAACAGCCTAGAATGGCGGATTAGACGTATCGTTTACGAGCTTTATCATTAAACTCGATACTAACCAGCGCCATGCACGGATTCCTCGCTTCCCTTCCATGTTGGCGAGTATACCGGCCGCCATTAACTGCATTGGTAGCATTAGGAATGAGACTCGCAAATCCATGATTCGATGGCACTTACAGCCCCAAAAGCGTTGGAAATGAGCAATCCTGCGTAGAGAAAAGCAGAACGAAAAGCCAGTTCCTAAAAACAGAGAGTACACGATGAATGAAAAATGGCTGACAAGCACTGTGATTGAAACTATTACCTTCTTGGTATACCACCTAGATAGGAGGAAAATAGCTCCAGGGTAGAATGCTGCTTCTGGTAGACCGATGAAAACCCGACAAGCAATAATTCCAGCGAAGTTTTTGGTAACCTGAAAAAGAAGTATCAAAGGTGGCTACGGCCGGCTTAGGGGGAAGAGACGTCATACACCAGTGAGAAGGCTTGTCAAGCCCCACAGAACTGTACATATCCCAATATAAAGCGAAGGTCTTGAAGTCACTATTTAGTAGCTTCATCTGGAAGTACGGGGGTGTAGTACGCGTACCGGCTGACTTTATTAAGTATCTGAAGGACGGTGAGACTGAGTTTACGAGCAAAGGCAGTAAATTAGTACCATATTGGAAGGTATCTGCGCAGGGCAATAGGAAACAAATAGAATGGCAATGACAGTCGCATACTGGATATCTGAGAACCCAGTGGAACGTCTGAGTTGTAAGATTTTCCAGACGATATGAATATAGGCGCACCGCTGATGTGCAAGTCTTGCTGCATTCCTTTTAGTCTCGCCGTTGTGACCCCATTGCGCTGTTCAGATGGTGTCGTCATTGTATGCTCCGAATGATTCAGGATCTCTTTGAGCAATAAATACTGACATCGATGTAATTCATGATAAAAATGAGGAATATCGTGGGCAATAGCCGCATGTCCAATTTCCGTACCAACTTGCGCTCGGCTTGGATTCGTTCAGGCGATCCAGGCTCGGGTAGTTTCTCGAGATTGCTAGATGGAGGCGATTCATCCACACTTCCGACTAAGGAGCCACCGCCCTTCTCTTTCTCTGACATTATCGGAGGGGGAAATTAATAAACGATTTGGTGATGAGTTGGTATTCCTCGAGGAACAACGAGGTTGGAAAGAGGGGGATGAATTTATTGACCATGCAGAAGGAAGATATACATAGGCGTCATATAGTCACTTTCGCACACTCTGTCTCTTCGAGGGGTAAAGGTGGGGTAAAAGAAGCGGGCCGAACAGAAAGAGAAGAAGCTATACCTATACGACATGCCGAAGTTGGTTGAATCTGTTTGTCTTCCGATGGGCAAATGAATCGCATTGAAGATAGCCAATCGTTATCGTTTATGGGCATCACTACGACGGCAGCCTGACCTCCAATACCCAACGGCGTCCAGGTGTTCCGTGTATATAGTTGGCACAACGGTACTGGAACCATTTGGTCATGCGCCATACTGTGCTATTGTAGTTCGCACTCACACTATGTTTAAACTGACAATTTGGGGATTTGAGAGCGCTGAAGCCGTTAAATATAGGTTGTAGATTGCCTCATGGCGAAAAAAACTCACTCTTTCAGGATTTTCATCGCTTGTGCAACACTGTTCCGGATTTACTCTTCAAGCGAAGAATACAGACGGTTATCACTGAAAAGAAAAGACTCCGGAGAGAGAGAGAAAGTCTTCACATCTTCAACCTTCCCAGTCCAAACCAAGTGCTGACTGATTGCCACCTCTGACAGCTGCCTCAATGGCTTCCGCCAACTCTCGCAATGCCAGGACATCTTCACCGAGGTCGGGCGGTCGAAGCTGATCATCGATTTCCGGAGCTGTGATACCAAGTGCTTTTTGAAGAGTATGCTCTCGATCGGGGCCACGAAGTTTATCGATAGAGATCAAAAGTTCAGGAAGGTTCTTGTGCTCCGAAAGTATTTTCCGAATGGCGGGCGAGGTCGCTAACAAGTTCTTCAGTTTAAATTCAAATAAAAGCGAGGTAATCAATCACCAATAGCTTCATACTGGGGAAGTTGAAGTGTCTTGGGGTCATCACGTTTTAGAGGATCGGGAAACGCTGATTCGTCGGGCACATAAGGCCACTTGAGCGACGTCAGAGGACGAAGAGGAACACGTCCCGACAGAGAAGGTTCTTGGGTTAAATCTGTCAAATTCTCAACTAGAATCATTCTTCAGTACACGGCCAACTATAGCAAGGATCCTCAGATATACCTGGACGCTCTTCATCCTGGTTTTCGGTAACCGAATTGTCGTGAGATGTGCCAGCTGAAGTCTTCGTTTGGTCCGACGCATGTCGATTCTGAGGAACAGTCAGCAAACTGGGTGACTTTCAAAGGTTCAGAACGACCTTTATGTTTCTTATAACATCCCAGTGAGCAGCTGTAAGGACACTGAGCAATGTGTTCGAAGTTTGTGGATGGTTCAGACTCACTAGACAATCTTACATTGAGGACAGGTGTATTTGTAGTCCTGATCCAAGCAGACTTGACATTGAGGTTGTCGTTTGCTTTTTGGTGCCATTCGAGAGTAGAAATAAGTCTTTAATGCAAATGGTAGTGCGGAGTCATGTGGGTTGAGTAAAACGAAAATGTTTCCTAATGCGACACTCGAATTTGGAAATCGCATCTTATCTCTCTTCCACAACAGTTCTTTTCCAATCTCCAAATTATATTCATTTACCATGGTGTATCCTGGTCATTAATTTTACCTGAAAGCGGTGATCAGTTTAGCTTACTCGATTGTACAGCGCAGAAGCATGTGCTCAAGACCTTTGAACATCTCGTGAAGCTGCTTCCAGAGGCAGAGCGAACCAAGGTGCGTCTGAATGATGAAAACTTACATATTCATGCTCATCTAGTACAGCCCCAAGTCTTGTTGCTTGCTGGAGGTGTTGTGGAGTTCCGCAATGACACCGATCGTGAAGTTGTCTTCCGTCAAGAATCCAATTTTCATTATTTATCAGGATGTGATGTACCCTCGTCTTTTGTTGTGGCAGCATATCAACCTGGAACATCACTATCAACTACTCCTTCTCTTGCGCTGTTCATTCCAAAAGCAGAGCTTGAAGACATGATGTGGTCAGTGCCCCCACCTTCCCCGGCAGCCGCAAAACAGATTTACGACGTAACCACTGTGGAGCACCGAAGCGCCCTTCCAGCCGCAATCGAAACTCTCATAAAGGCACTTCCAGGTGTACTTTTTCATACCCTGCCTAGGAACTCTCCTCTTTTCCCTACCCTTCCTTCGGAATATACTCAGCAGATTCTCGACACTGACGGTGCCGTTACGGATCTATACCTTCTGTCTGCGCTTCACACCGCACGCTTAGTCAAAGACTCTGACGAAATCGCGGCCATCAAGCACGCCAATGAGATCAGCTCTCGAGCTCACGAAGTCATCATGAGAGTCTTGGGCAAGGCTGTAAAAGGAAAGATTGGAGCGGGTGCTGGAGCTGGAGTTGATAGGCCACTGCTCCCAGGAGAATGGCTGATCGAGAAAGAGGCTGAAGCTGAAGCCATTTTTGTGGCTTCATGCAGAAGAGAAGGGTGAGTCGTATTGCTTCGACGGCGACTTTGAAATGCGGAAACTCACGCAGATTCCAGATCCGTGCATCAGGCCTATCTTCCCATTGTGGCGGCTTCAACTCGTGCATCGACCCTCCACTATTGCTGCAATGACAGGGAATTTGCATGGGGTCCCGTAAAACCTCATGATCATCATAACAAAAGCGAACTCGCCCATGGAAAGACGAAGGAACTTGATCCGCAAGTCCTGCTCATTGATGCGGGGTGTGAATGGAATTGTTACGCGTCTGATATCACCCGTACCATGCCAGTTGGTAACGGTGGGAAGTTTACCCCAGAAGCGCGAGCCATATACGAGCTTGTTCTTGAGATGCAAAAGGTAAGAGCATCGGCGGGTTTAATTCAACTGTATAACATCTTATACATTTCGTCATTACAGGAATCCTTCGACATAATTAAAGCTGGCCTTCATTGGGATGCTGTGCAGCTCATCTGTCATCGTACTCTCGTGAAAGGATTCCAGAAACTTGGGATCTTCAAGACACCCGAGTCCCCTGGTTCCGGATCATGGAACTCTGAAGAAGCGATCCTTGCTGATGGGGTCTCCTCTGCTTTCTTCCCTCATGGCGTGGGCCACTCTCTCGGCATGGATGTACATGATGTACCAAGCGCCAGTAAACCAGTTGTAAATCCCACCATTAATGGAGTAACACTTGGCAATGAAAGCTTCTATACCTATCTGAGACTCAGATTGCCCTTGGAGGCTGGCATGGTGGTTGTACGTCGTCCAATTTCAATTATAAAAAAGTTTAATAATATACTTACTATCTCCCTGAAGACCGTAGAACCCGGCATTTACTTCTCTCCACATCTCCTGGCGGCCGTTCGCAACTCGAAGCACATAAACCATGATGTTCTCAAAAATACGAGCCCGTGGGAGGAGTGAGGATCGAAGATGTCGTTGTTGTTACCGACGATGGATATCAGAATCTGACAACTGTCAGGAGCGACGTTGCTTGGCTCGAAGCTGTCTGCTCTGGCGAAATATAATCAGTGCTTATCTACTACATATGACGACGAGGTGAGAACTCAATGTTGTGCCCTGCGCTGAAGTATGAGAATTGATGAGATCTCACAGATCAGTGCTTCCTGTGATAATAAAATAAAATGTACATTTAATCTGGCATCTGCGTGTCATCAACTTCTGCAGCGAAACAGAAGTCTAAGGTACGATCTCTCGGAGGAACACCGACGTTATTCTAGGAACTCGTTGTCGGGGGCTGTCACTGGGGGTCATGGGTCTTGATCCTCACTTTCTTTTATGATTTGATAACCATACAGAACAAAATTTCACGGCATGGGAAGTCAAGGTCAGTATCGATTGGCTATTTCTATCTGAATGATGTTACGCTACGTTGAACGATAATTCATGGCGTCCATAGAATCATCCTATTTGTATTATTCACTTTGGTCTCAACTTCGTGACTAACTCAAAGCTCACGTTAATCGCCAACTTTTGATACCGTTGGGAACCGAGATGATTCAAGAGTAAGGGCACATCGTCCGTGACTTTCCTTCCCTGTATGGTATCTACAGTCCCATTTGCTAGTAAACTTCATGTTCTTGATGTCGCGGTCTTTTTTCATAGAGCACTTTAGAACAGGTGTCATTTTGCAGCGTGTCTCACCTCCTGAAGAACTATATGAACATCTCACTTCCAAAGTACAGCAAAGGCGGCTCAAGCCTGACAGCCACAGCGGTTGAAAGATGAGCGATCAAATTTTGATATTTGTCCGCCTCAGCTTTTGTTTATAGTCCTCATACTCATGCAACCGACATGAAGCCTCATCCTTCTTCACCTGTGTACCTTACATCTTCTTGCCTGTGCTCTTCATTCGATGAACAACGCAAATGTAGCCGTCGATTCCCCTGCCAACATTTATGAAACGTAGGTGTTTTATGCGAAAGTTTGCCTCGAGGTCCACACTATTGAACCTGGTTTCTCACTTCAGCTGGGTTCATAACTGCATTACTATATCAGCCGTGGTGTGTCTGTTTTATGATCACCTAATCACCTTCGGGACCGAGGTCGATTGCATTTGGAGGCGGCCGAAGACCTTGAGCGCCTATCTATTTTTTATTCATAGATATTTCGCCGTGGCGATGAATGTTATGCTATTCATCCCCGCATTCGACGAGGCTACTGTAAGCGGCGTAGGTCCTAAAGTGAGTTTTGAATAAAATCTCAATCATTTAAAATATCTAAGCATCACACAGAGGTCAGCTTTTACCGTGATCAGATGGTGGCGAGTTAATTCAATGGAATTACTTCTAGGTGTTTGTTAGAAGCTCCAGGAATATTTCGTGAATCTCTGTTAGTAGTAAGTGAAGTTCTCATATGCAGTGAGTGAAACTCTATCAGCCTCAAGTCTTCCGATGGTTCACTAATGCGTGAATTTGCTGAATGTTCATGTCCAGTATATCTCAGTCTAAGGATATACGCCCTATATAAGAGATCACGTCGCGTGCTACTTTCCATGGTGGCGGTTGGCCTGATCCTCATAGTAACATTGCTGGTATGTCTTCAACCTCCTTTGTTTTTGTTTTTTGATATAAGGGTCCTCAGACTAATTATCAAGTTCTACAATGCCAGGTAATGTTAACTCGTAAACAAGCATCAGGTACTACAACACCTGATGGTTGTCAGATCGGCATATCTCGTGAAACGTATGTACCTGCTCGTTGACGGAGTGTACTGGAATATCGTTTTGATTGGTTTTGCTCTGTTCGGCAAATTTAATCAGTGCAATCAGTGAGGTTACCTGATTCTCCCTTGCCTTGTGTCATTCATTTATAGTCCACATTATTCACATATAGGACTAGCTGGAGCTTGGGAATGCCTCATCGTATACGACTCCCTTATTTTCGGACTAATTCCTCCACAAAATATTGGGGGATAGGACTCGCTTGCCTACCATTGGACTGAACAGGTTATCTCTAAGATCTCTGCTTCTAAGAGATGGTGCGTGCTTTTTCCTGATGTCAGGTCTTCTCGTTTAAAACGTTTCATACTATGGCAGGTGTTGTCTATTACCTGTAGGTATCGCCCTCAAATCATAGTGCTCCTTCTTTTTGGCTGCTTACAGTGTCCGATAGAATAGCAGTGATACTCAACATGGCCAATACAGTTACTTTCTATGTAATTATGCCATGCTTTTAATACCGTGCTCGTTACTAATGAATTTGCTTAGCTCCCCCAAGTGAGTCCCTTTGTTCTCCTAATATTTGAAGGAAGACTTATCACTAGCTGATTCGTCAGCCAATCTTGCGCGGTTGTCTGTCTACGCTATCTTGCAAGTGAGAGTCAAACTGAATGATATTCTCCATTTGAAGCTGACCGTTGCTTAGCATTTCTGTCATCGTGGTGTCTCGGCTCATGCTCAACTTGCACGAAAGGGCCAATGGCGGTATAATGTCGAAGCCTTCGCAGATCCCTTCTTTGATTTTCGGGGAGGATACATGAATAAATTTCGATCCCTCATCCGTACTGAATGCGCTCACCGTTTAATCACACGTGCAAGACGAGCAAAAACTTTTATCTATTTCTATTACCTGTATATATAATGTACCGCATCCGCATTTGAAAGGTTAAAAGACTTAAGAGCGCAACAGACGATAATTTAGGGCGTCTACATATGGTATAGGTATAATTTCGTTGAGCACTTTGCTCTCAACTTCGTGACCCACTAGAGCCCGAATCGATCACCTTGCAACTATTGGGGAGCTTGCTCCCCTCTACTGTCCGATGGCAAAATGTCTAATCCCACGTGATTCGCTGGGTTTTGATGGTTAACCTGTGAGAACTTTGAAGCGCCGAACGCTGAGCACAGCTCATCATAGAGCATGCCAGACACTGACATAACGAAGCGTTCTTCAGATGTAGGGGTACATCATGAACTACAATATATTAGTGCCATTTTTGTGAGTAAAATTGATGTTCTGGGCTACGGTAGGCGGGAGCGCAGCGGTTGCGTCAGCCATCAGATTTCTACATTAGGCCTTCAACTTTTGCTACACAATCAGTATGTGTAGGTTTCTGGTCAGGAAGCCATTCTCCAGTTCATCTCTGGACCAGTTAATTCTCGTACATGTATATATCTAAGCTATAGTTGAGCAGTATAATGCTATTAAGCTGTTTCTAACTATGCCATCTATTTAGTATCATTCAGCTGTATGCAAGTCCAAACCCCAAGTTGGTATTGACAGAAGTATGTGTTTTTAGTTTATTGTTCATGGCTCCTTTTTGATTTGGAATACCAAAACCCCTAGACTTTCTTCTGAAATAATAGATATCAAGTTTACCGATGCTTTTATTGGCACAAAGAAAGCGGAGACAGCAATTACAGTATATACGCTGCTTACTGTATCAATACTTACGCCTCAAAATGGATGCCGTGTTCAGGAGTACCATGTGACTGCCTAGACGTATGCATACTTTGTGCGTACTGGTGTATGTATTTACTAGCAAGTCAGCATAAAATCTGGGTTACATACTGGTGCCCAACCGACTGCCGTCCTGTCCTAGCACTAATAAGCAACCTAAACAAACATGAGGTCCGATGTGAAAGTCTGATAGCTGACGCAACCGCGGCGCTCCCGCTTACCGTAGGCATGTGAACTGATGATATCCAACAGCCTTGTGCTTTGTGATGAACAATAAAATGTACTTCTAGGCTGACATCTGTTCACAAATTTTTAGCGTAACACAAGTCTGGCTCGGATTCAGAAGTACACTAATAATGTTATTTTAGGAACCTGTTCGGACTGTCACCAGGAGTCTTGGTTTCCGCTTTCTTCCGTACTTTCAATTTTTGAATAAGCATACAGAAGGGTTTCACAGCCAGGCAAGTCGAGGTCAATATCTACTCACTATTTCTATCTGAATGACGTTAACTCAACGATGGTGATAGTTTAGTGTTTATAGTATCACTTCACTTTCATAGATAGCTAAGATCTCAACTTCGCGACCAACCCAATGTCCAATCCGTCAGTAGCTAATTTTGTTGTCTTTGGGAACACAATCAATAGAGCGGTAGAGATACATCAATAAATACCGCCTGATAGGCGCTTGTATGCATGGCAAAGGGCTGAGAACCCTGTCATCCATAGCAAATGGAATGGATCAAATTGTGGTGTGGGCTCCCTTCGGATTTCATTTATAGTCCTCATTCAAGCGACTTGAATCCCCAATCTTCTGCAAAACTTTAACATCCTGTGCTCTTCATTCAATGGCAGCCGTAAGCTCAGTCATGGTTATCTCTATGGACATCTATGACACGTGAGTGCTCCTTGCGACCATGCGGTAACCAACGTCAATTAACATAGGTTCTCATTTCAGGTGGATCCCTGAGGCCTTGCATCTCTCAGCCGTGTCGTGTCTATTTTATGATCACCTAATCACCCTTGGGACTGAGGTCGATTGCATTTGGAGGCAGCCGAAAACCCTGAGCACTTCTCTATTTTTTATCCATAGATATCTCGCAGTGGCGACAAATATCATGCTTCTTGTTCCTTCATTCGACCAAATTACTCAAAGTGGCACAGGTTCCCAGGTGAGTCGCTTGCATTGAACGTCGATGGGTGTTTGACCCTCCGTGATATTACATAGAGGTTTGTTTTATCGTGATCGGATTCCGGCGGACTAACACAAGGCAATTTTAGGTGCCTCACGGAAACTCCAGGAATATTTCGCCATTTTATATTAGTAGCAAGTGAAATGCTCGTATGCGGTGAGAAATAATATACAATATTCGGGTCTTACAATGTTAAGTTTGCTGCTTGTCTGTATCTAGCGCTTCTCAGTCTGAGAATATATGCTCTATATGCACAATCTCGGCGTGTGCTACTATCAATGATAGTTGGAGGCCTCATTTTGGCAGTGGGAACAGTGGTATGCGTAAACCTCCCTTATTTTATTATTATCGATAGACAGACTAATTGGCAAATACATAGATAATGGTAATTCGTGGGCAACCTGGAACAACATCTTCCATTGAGTGCCAGATAGGTTATTCTCACGCAACGTATGTGCATGCTCACTTGTTTGGGAAAATCATTTTAATTGCTGTTGTGCTATTCCATCATCAGGTCAATCAGTGAGTTTACCTCTAGCACATTCACCTTGCTAGCCATCTTTAATCCCGTTCATTCATTCATAGAACTAGCACTATCCTGGGAAGCTCTCATCACATACGATTCCTTCATTTTTGGATTGCTCCTTTGGAAGATTTTTGGGGAGAGACGGACTCGCTTTCCTGTCATCGGTGTTAATAGGCTGCCCCTGAGAGATTTGCTTATAAGGGATGGTCAGTGCTTTTCCTCATGGCAGGGGTCCTTCTGTTCACAAAATATGGTACTACATGACAGGTGTTATACATTACTTGTGTGTATTGCCCTCTAACTTTTGTTCTCTTTTGCTTGTCTGCTCAGTGTCTAATAGAGTAGCGGTGCTGGTCAATTTGGCTAACGTCATTACATTTTATGTAAGTATTCCTCACTTTCACTCAATAGGCCG
Source organism: Psilocybe azurescens (assembly GCA_023853785.1). Lineage (NCBI taxonomy): Eukaryota > Fungi > Basidiomycota > Agaricomycetes > Agaricales > Agrocybaceae > Psilocybe > Psilocybe azurescens. The sequence continues at coordinate 54,906 of JAJIRX010000028.1, read as the reverse complement.
CTTAATGCTGATCATTGCACTCAGTTCCCCCAGGTGAGTATCAAGTCAGATATCGTCACTCAAATGAAGACCTACTGTCTTCCGGTTTATTAGCCAGTGTTGCGCGGCTGTCTATCCAACCTATCATGCAAGTAAGTGTCAAGCTCGCAACTGTCCTAATTTTGAAACTGAGGTTCATACCTACATAGCATCTCCATTATCATGATGTCTCGGCTTATGCTCAACTTACATGAATGGAACAAGGTTGGTATATTGTCTAGGCCTTCAATGGAGATTTCCTCTCTGAGGTTCGAGGCGAATATATGATCAAGATTCAATTTTTGCCGCTAGAATGGACCCATTGTAGCTTGAAGGTGTATATGCATGTTTGTTGCACAAGCACGACACATAAGTGACATAACATATCTTCAATATAGTGCATATAATAAACGAGAGCGATCCTCTCCTAGATAGCGTAATGGCCTGAGTGGGCGCCTTCACCCACCTCTTGTTCCATTATTAGAGATGTGCGAGTTTTTCCACAACAACGACAACCCTGCTGATGTATTGATAGCTCTTAACACTCTGGCCTCATTTTGATTCAAGCCTCAGGTTCCAACCCAATTGCTTGAGACCTTCATCTCAAATACCAACCTCCCGCTTGTCCTTGCATTTAAAGACCCATGGCCAATCCACCACCTCAAAAACCTTTCCATTTCTTTCTCTGGATCTGAAAGCCCCCGTCTAATTTTTGTCAATGACTTTTGGTCTCTACTTTGTGACCAACTCTAAGTCCAAATCGATCGCCCTGCAACTGTTAGGAACCAGATTGATTCAACTGTAGGGATATATTATGAGTTACTAGGCCAACCGTGAATTTCCTTCCCTGAATAGTATCTACAGTGCCATTTTTGTGGGTTAGCTTGATGTTCTGAGCTCGCAGTCTGCTTTTCATAGGGTGCTTCACAACAGGTGCTATCTTGCAGTGTCACACTTCCAAGGCACAGCAATATCAGCTGAAGCCTCACCTCCATGGCAGTTAAAAGATGAGCGACCAAATTTTGATATTTGTTCCCCTTAGCTGTCGTTTATAACCCTCATGAAAGCGACATGAATCCCAACCTTCTGCTTCTTTGAAACTTATACCGTATGATATTCATAGGATGATCAATGAAAGTAGAGCCAACAATATCTCTGTCATCGGTTATGAAACGTAAGTGCTCAATGAGAACGTCGCCTCAACTTCAACACTGTTCTATTTAGCCTGATTTTTCATTCCAGTTGACTTCATGACTGTATTCACATTACAGCTGTGGTGTCTCTATTTTATGATCACCTAATTACATTTGGTACCGAAGTCAACTGCATTTGGAGGCGGCCAAAGACCCTGAGTGCTACTTTGTTTTTCATCCATAGATATTTTGCAGTGGTGACAAACGCTATGGCATTCGTCCCGGCATTCGAGGTAATCACTCGAAGCGGCTTAGGTCCCAGGGTGAGTCGTTTAAATAAAATTGATCCGAAATAAATCTGAGTCTCTGTAATGCTCCGTAATATTGTACAGAGGTATGCTTTACTGTGACTAGATGTAGCCAGGTGCTGGCAGACTAACTCAAGGCAATTTTTTATAGGTGCCTTTTGGAAATGCCGGGAATATTTCGACAATTTATAATAATAGCAAGTGAAATACTAGTATGCGGTGAGTAATTCTTTCCAAGATTCACTAATGCGTAAGTTTATTGAATGTCTGTACCCAGTGTTTCTCAGTTTGCGAGTATACGCCCTATATGCACGATCACGTCGTGTTCTACTTTCCATGGTAGTGGTAGCCCTTATTCTGGTAGCAATATCACTGGTATGTGTGAACTTCCTGTGTTTTTTGTCTATATACACAGACTATTAACGAACACAACACCAGGGACTCGTAACTCGTAAGCAAGAACTGGGAACTGCAGCATCGGATGGCTGTCAGATAGGGATATCTCATGAGACGTATGCACCAGTCCGTTTATGAAGTGTATGGAAGTATGTGTTGATTTTTTTGCCCTGTTACCAGTGCAATCAGTGAGTTTACAAGTTACATGTCCGTAGCTCTCATGGTGCTAGCCATTTTTAATCATTATTACACGTAGGACTCGCTGGATCTTGGGAGTGTCTCATTGCATACGATTCCTTTATATTTGGATTAATCTTCCACAAAATCTTGAGGAATAGGACTCGCAAGTTACCTACCATTGGACTTAACAGACTGCCTCTTCGGTCCCTGCTTCTAAGAGATGGTAAGTGCTTTTGCTGATGTCAGACTGAGGTTTTGTTAAAATAAATATTACACACACTGATAGGCACTATATATTACCTGTGTGTATCTCCCTCCAATCTGCGCACTTTGTTTTCTCGGCCATTAACAGTGACTAGAATTGCGGTAATGCTCAACATGGCTAACACTGTCACTTTCTATGTGATCATACAACGCTTCTGATACAATGTTTATTACTGATTTATTGCATAGCTCCCCCAAGTGAGCACCTGGGTCTCCCTATTTCAAAGAAGCTTATATATTGTCTTTTCTTTCGAAGCCAATCTTGCGCGGTTGTTTATCCACACTTTCGTGCAAGTAAGAGTCAAGCCCAAAAGATTTTCAACATTTAAAGTTAACATTCATCTAGCATCTCAGTCATCATGATGTCTAGGCTCATTCTCAACTTACATGAATGGGACAAAGTCGGCATAATGTCGAAGTCTTCGCAGATCTCTTCTGTGATTTTCGAAGAGCACAGTGTATGATTTCGACTTCTCAACCAAACTAAATGCCCTAATGATTATATACTGGTAATCACAGGGGCACGACGTATAATCAAGCTCCAGCGTATTATCTGTATTCACTTACGCACTTGAATGCCTAAAAGTCTCGAGAGCCCAACAAGAGCAAGCCAGTAATTTTTTCTTTACAAAAGTTTGATTTCAATTAAATTTTGAACATTTTGCCCGTCATGGTCATCACGCATCAGTTTTCATGCACGTGGTGGGAACATTTACGTAACAATTACTCATAATGCCATCCTCACACATTAACTTTCTAGGGGGCCCTTAATCGTCACTCGCCCAATTGCTTACGTCTGCATGCTATGCATATACTAACGGGCAATAGTTTGGAGTTTGTCCCAGCAGTGCGGCCATTGAAGTTGCCATGAAAGCTGGCCCTCAATAGGATGTTATACAGCCCACATCTGTCGTCTTATCATTGTGCAAGGCTTTCAGAACTCGACGAGAGACAGAAGGCTCCAACCTCCGGATTGTGGAACTCTGAAGAAGTAGTCCTTGCTAAGTCTCCTCTGCTTTTATCACTCCCGGTGTTGGCCACTCTGTTCCTCAGAAGACCGTAGAACCCCGGCATCAGCTTCTTTCGATATCTCCTGGCAGCCTTTCGCAACTCAACATATTGAAACCAAGATCTCCTTGAAAGACACGAGCCTAGCATCGGGGGAGGGCGAGTCCCGACGACGAATATCAGAATCTGGGGACAACCAAGAGCAATGTCACCTGGAATGAAGTTGTCGTGGAATTTAATTAATGCTTATCTACTAAGACAGTCCGGTGAGAACATACCGTTGAAGTGAAGGTTGAAGCATGGGAATTGATGATATCCCACAGCCTTGTGCTTCGTGAACAATAAAATGTACTTCTAGGCTGACATCTGTTCATTAAATTTTGCAGCGTAACATAAGTCTAGCTCGGAAGTACGCCAATGTTATTTTAGGAGCTTATTCGGACTGTCACAGGGAGTCTTGGTTTCCACTTTCTTCCGTACGTTCGATTTTTGGATACGCATACAGAAGGGTTTCACAGCCGGGCGGCAAGTCAAGTGTTTATAGTATCACTCCACTTTCATAGATTGCTACTACCTCAACTTCGTGGCCAACCCAATGTCCGATCCGTTGATAGCTAACTTTATTTTCTTTGGGAACATAATTAATGGGGCGGTAGAGATACATCAACAGATACCTGATAGGCGCTTGTATGCATGGCAAAGGGCTGAGAACCCTGTCATCCATAGCAAATGGAATGGATCAAATTGTGGTGTGGGCTCCCTTCGGATTTCATTTATAGTCCTCATTCAAGCGACTTGAATCCCCAATCTTCTGCAAGACTTTAACCTTCTATCCTGTTCTCTTCATTCAATGGCAGCCGTAAGCTCAGCCAAGGTCATCTCTGTCCCAGACATCTATGACGCGTGAGTCCTTGCGACCGTGCGGTAGCCAACGCCAATTAACATAGGTTCTCGTTTCAGATGGATCCATGAGGCTTTGCATTTCTCAGCCGTGTCGTGTCTATTTTATGATCATCTAATCACCTTTGGGACTGAGGTCGATTGCATTTGGAAGCAGCCGAAAACCATGAGCACTTTTCTATTTTTTGTTCATAGATATCTCGCAGTGGCGACAAATATCATGCTTCTCGTCCCTTCATTCGACCAACTTACTCAAACTGGGGCAGATTTCCAGGTGAGTCGCTTGCATTGAACGTCAATGCGTAATTGATCCTCCGTGATATCACACAGAGGTCTGTATTATTATGACCGGATTCCGGCGGACTAACACAAGGCAATTTTAGGTGCCTCTTCGAACGTCCGGGAATATTTCGCCAATTTATATTAGTAGCAAGTGAAATGCTTGTATGCGGTGAGAAAGAATATACCATACTCGAGTCTTACAATGGTCCACTGATAGATAAGTTTGCTACTTGTTTGTATCCAGCGTTTCTCAGTCTGAGAATATACGCCCTATATGCACGATCTTGGCGTGTGCTAATATCGATGGTAATTGGAGGCCTCATTTTGATAGTGGTAACAGTGGTATGCGTAAACCTCCCTTAATTTTTATCGATAGACAGGCTAATTGGCAAATACATAGGTAATGGTAATTCGTGGGCAACCAGGAACAACACCTTCCATTGAGTGCCAGATAGGTTATTCTCGCGCAACGTATGTGCATGCTCACTTGTTTGGGAAAATCATTTTAATTGCTATTGTTCTGTTCTGTTATCAGGGCAACCAGTGAGCTTACCTCTAGCACGCTTACCGTATAGCCATCTTTAATCCCGTTCATTCACTCATAGAACTAGCAGTATCCTGGGAAGCTCTCATCGCATACGATTCTTTCATTTTTGGATTGCTCCTTTGGAAGATTTTTGGGGAGAGACGGACTCGCTTTCCTGTCATAGGTGTTAATAGGCTACCTCTGAGAGATTTGCTTATAAGGGATGGTCAGTGCTGTCCCCTCACGTCAGGGAGTCCTTCTGTTCACAAACATTTGATACCACATGACAGGTGTTATATATTACCTGTGTGTATTGCCCTCTAGTTTTCGTTCTCTTTTGCTCGTCTACTCAGTGTCTAATAGAGTAGCGGTGCTGGTCAACTTGGCTAACGCCATTACATTCTATGTAAGTATTCCTCACTTTCACTCAATAGGCCGCTTAATGCTGATCATTGCACTCAGTTTCCCCAGGTGAGTCTTAAGTCAGATGTCGTCACTCGAAAGAAGACCTATCATCTTCATTAGCCAGTCATGCGTGGCTGTCTATCCAACGTATCGTGCAAGTAAGTGTCAAGCTCGCAGTTGTCTTAATTTGAAACTGATGCCCGTACCTACATAGCATCTCCATCATCATGATGTCTCGGCTTATGCTCAACTTACACGAATGGAACAAGGTTGGTATATTGTCTAAGCCCTCAGTGGAGATCTCCTCTCTGAGATTCGAGGCAAATACGTGATCAAGATTCGATTTTTGCATGTAATACTTACGAAACATTTAAGAGAGCGATCTTCCCCTAGATAGCGTAACGATTGGAGGGTTTAACCACTTAGACATTTGTTGAGCATCTGGACAATGTTGCCTTCACTGAAGGTTCACATTATGATAACACTCATTGCCACACCAGAGTAGAGCAGTGGCTACCATCGTTTGCAGATTGTTCTTCAAAGTTTAAACAGTGCGCTTTTGTTGGAAAATCCGAAATTTGCATCCGTCATCGACTTTGTCTGCGATTTTTGATCTAGCTCTTGTACCAGTATACATGCTCCGCCTCAACTATCTGAGCTATTATCTAAATCTCCGAAACACCATTGATCAACGGCCAGCGCAGGCACCTTCTTAATTCCCGCAGCAAACTCAGATACTAGTACTTCTGAGGATCGGACCCAGTCGTCATTGAATATAGCCGTTAATTTAACGACACGGCAAATCTCCTAAGCCTCCAGAGTGACCGGAATAGACTGGTCAAAATTTTCACTGTCGTTGTAATATCCTAACATTTTTACAGCATGTGACCGGAAGATAAGATATTCCCCCACCCTTGTAATATTGTTTTTGGCAAGCAGGCGTGAGCCGCCAGCGGCGGCAACTCACTCTAGTCATAATTCTGGCGCACAATTCGCAATCAAATGGAGAAAAACTTCAGGCTAGTGGTCGGCTAGTAGCTTGAATTCTAATTGTACAAAAACCATCAAGTTACTTTGCCTTCGCGCGGATATCACCCACTTCTGGATTGTCTACCCCACCATGCCTAATTTTTTGCCTGCAGATGTCTCTGGGAGCGGTGTTAACGAACAAATGTATGTCTAAACATGATGTTAATGCTGATTTATCAGATATACCAGGCACCAATGTCAATCTCACGTGTGTTTTGCCGTCGCAGTTTGATCAACAACTATGTGCATGTAGCCGCTATTACTTGCCTTTTCTATGATTACCTAGTTACCTTCGACGCGGAGGTCACTTACATCTGGAGGCGACCTAAGAGCATTGGCGTCTACTCATTCCTGGTTAATAGGTATTTCGCCATCGTGGCAAATGTCATAATAGTCATACCCGGGATAGGAGAAAATGCTCATTCAGAACAGGTGCGCTATTTATGAAAGGCTTCACAGTCCTTGATTATAATTAACCATTTAGTACAGCGGTAGGTTCTCCCACAAAGTTATTGCTTATACATTCAACTATTTTGCACATCCACGAATTAGGTGCTCGTTGTCAGCTCATGGGACGTTTCGTGAAATATTATTGGTGGTCATCGAAGTATTTATATGTGGTGAGCATCGTATCTGTTACAGTATGAAGCAATTTGCGTGCTCAATTGTGATGGAAACTTAAGTCCAGCTCACACTACGAGTGTATGCATTGTATAAGCGATCGGCTCGTTTGTTAATGATCATGATCATGGTTGCTGGCATGCTGATTGCTGTAACATCTGTGAGCTCAGTCCGTCTTACACTAAGGTACAGCCTTTCACAAACACCGCAGTGGACCTTGTTTCACCAAATGGTGGCCATCGACGATACAGAACTTGACTGTAAGCTGGGAATAGCACATAGAACGTAAGTCTCTGGAGTCTTCCCTACAATAATCTTGATATAACTCGTTTTGATTGGTGTTCCACAGCGCAATACGTAAGACCGGTCACCGACCATGCCCGACAGCTATCACTATTATTTATCCATGACCATTGCAACTAACATTTTTCACAGGATTGGCAGCGGCTTGGGAATGCCTGATTGCCTACGATACCATGATATTCGGCTTTCTTGTGTACAAGGTCTGCATATATCGACGACGCTCGCTTCCAGAAGGCTACATGCTACCTCTTCGACATGTCATATTGAGAGACGGTGAGTAATGGACATAGACACTTTTATGGTGTTGGTCTGATTTCGAGTGAAAAGGGATTGGGTATTACTTGTAAGATCTTACCTTATTTCTTCTGTAAATTGTCGGGATATTCACGAAACGTCAGAATAGCACTAATGATTAATTTGGCGAACATTGCCACATTCTATGTGAGTATTATCTCTCTCTGTATCCTACTCTCAGATAGTGACTTATTTCGCCTTTTTTTTCGGCGACTCAATACTAGTCCTCAAAGGTACGTCAGAACCTCACAATTTTTGGTGGCAGCAACGCTTAGGCAATTGTCATATATGTAAGCCTATCCTACGGGGATGCCTGTCGACAATGGTTTGCAAGTAAGTTATCGCAGTACATTTGCACTGATCTGTTACTAACGTTGAAAATTTCAGTGTTTCCGTCTCGATGACATCTCGAATGATGCTCAACCTTCATCAAACGGCGAACGTGGGCCAGGTGACCCATCCTTCCAAGCTTGATACCTTGGTATTCCAATCACCAAATAATACTGACGCGGGAAGAGGGTCCGATCTAGGACCAGCATAGAATATGGATGATCGTTTTGATTCGCAGGCGGCCATGTTAGAAAGTATAGATAGTGCCGCCCATAGAACACTGTGCCGTGCAGTTCAGATCCGATCTCATTTCAGTGCGCAGCTCTGCGATGGAGAAGGCTAGTTGGACCAACCCGAATAACATGTATCCACCCAAAAGCAAATTTCAAAATACCAGCCATATTTGGTGCATTCCGTGGCATAAGAGCGCAAAATTAGTTCATTATCATGCCCATACGGGCGCTTATAATTGGACACTGCTGTCACCTTGGCATCAAATTTGATGCCAGGGCTTTTGTGACGCCGCAATTAATCACCCAGGGTACTGAGCAACAAACACTTTACGAGTTGTTCAGTCGAGTCATTTTATCCAAATCTCTGTCTATCAGTCTTGAACTACAGTACATTCAAAGTCGAACTCTGGGCCTCAATAGCTACGACGATGAGCAACGCCCAGGGGGTGGATACGGACGGTTCCAGGACTCACAGAGACCCAACTCGTCTCTTCTATTTATCAGGATTGTAGAACCCAGCTTGAAGCCCATTTAGAAAATCGCCAGTGCGCTTAAAAAGAAGGGGTAAATCAGTAACCCGATTGGCGATGCGAGTAAGTAAAAACCATAGAAACACACTTTGGAGGGCTCGCGATTCCATTCACGATATTCAAAGGGCTTGAAGTGACAAAAAATGAGTGGCGACCCAATTCCTTGCATGTTCGGCTCAGCTCCTCCAGATCAAACAATTCTCCGATGGGCGTCTAGTCTCAGGGAGGTATACACAACTTCATCAGTCTGCTTGTATCAATTGGTTGTGCCTGGATCGTACTTACACCCCAAAGTGGAAGCAGGTAATCATGGAGATTCCATTCAAGGTTGTTAGGTCTTGCCTCGAAAGCAGGTGTGTCCGATACTACAGCAGAGAAATGGTGGTTCCTTATATTGGCGGGCACTTTAGAAACCCTCCTCGCGACGTCAAACAAACTGTCACTCACCATAACCACTCTACTTCTTCCATGCCTTGCTTCACACCTACAGCCTTTGTTGGAGGTTGCAATGCAGCCTGTCTTTCATCCTCTGTGGCCTTCTCATACCAGTGTACGTAGCCCATTCGGATGAAGAGGATGTCGCCTTGCTCGAATGTCACTTTTTGAGCCTTTGCACACTCTTCGAGATCGTTTGCTGTGATAAAATTATGCATGTATGGGGCTAAGGATACGCCTCTTTGCTCTGCGAAGGAGTGGTAGTCGAGGAGTATACCGCGGCCCACTATTCTCCCTTGGAAGACTAATGAAAATGATCCATTAGTTAATTCACTGCGCAATGACAAGTCGCATGATAGGGGACCATTTACCGTGAATGCCGTTTCTCATAGGTTTATCAAAAGCATTGGATTTGCCTTTATCATTCTCGTCCAAAACATCCTCAGCAGGAAGGTCATTGTAAAATTGCCCTGCAACGAATCCATCAATCAACAGTGTGTCCCACAAGTGTCGGTGTCCTTCTAGCAATGAAAAACATACTGGTCTTGTAATAACTCCAGTGTCTAAACCCATCCCATTGCGAACCACACTGGGTGTTCAGGCTAACCTCGTCATCAACCACTGTTGTCGCACCCACAGCGGTCATACGGAACACGCGATGCTCCAGCCCCTGCCTTCCGTACCCAGCTGGGAAGGGCTTGTGCGCCTCCCAGTTCAGGCTACATACTCTGCCCACTTTAATTTCGTTCTGCGATGCGCGAAGGACGCGAGAAGGCGTGAGGAGGTTGAGAGAGCCTAGTTCATCTTTCGAGGTGGAGTTGGAGAGGTGTTCGTAGAATCCCCATATCGCACCTTGGCACAGGTATTAGGTGTTTATTCGTGGTGTTTGATCGCGGTCCGGTGTAATTTATGAACATGCTGACCTTTTGGATCCCCCTCGCGAAATGGTAAGTCTGAGAAGGATGGGAATTTGACATTGTCAAATACTGAAGGGGTGGACATGTTCGTCTTGAAGCAGTGGAATCGAAATAGCTTTCTTTGCGACGTCTTTTTATTGTATTATATCTTTAGACACTCCAATTACCCCCACGTACGCGGCGCGAGAGCTGTGGGAACTTGGAAGTACTTTGCAAGGTGCGCCCAGGAATTACTTATTAGCGGGGTGGTACTCCGAGGGGAAGCCGGAATAAACATACACCTGGACACGGGGTGTTCTTTTGAGGTCATAATAGTGCTTCTATGAGTTGAATATTCATTACGAAGGAGATGCTTGAACAAACAGGAGCAAAAGAAAAGAATGTCAAATATTTACAAGAGACAGACCGATGCGCGAAAGAAATGAGCGTCTGTACCAGGGATCAAATGTTAAATGGTGCGAGACGTAGTCACCAATGTCATCGTCAATCATCCATATCTACAACATTTAACATATGAGGAAGGTACCTAAACTTCTATCTGTATTCCGACGCTTTCTGAGCATTCACTTCAGGTTCGATCCCTCCAAGCCTAGTCCGTTTTAGTATCCCATTCACCACTGCGGGGGTAAGAACATAAACATAAGCACCCACCATCTATAAATCACCCTCGAATCTCGATCGCGACATCTGGGATCCTCAGCCGCCGCCGAGTACGCCGCGAGACCGGCGTCCGCCAACACGAGATTAGCGCCTACTTGCTTCGCGGCGTCTATCGCGAGACTCATGTCTTTCTTCATCAACTGGATCTGTATCTCGCATATATATAGACTCGGTCAGTAACTTATCCACAGCCTCATGAAACACTAGGACACCCTCCACCAGCGGACATTGGCAGGGTAACTCATACAAGGCAAGAGGTTGCACACGACAACTCACCTTGAATCCCCCTTCATACCCCTTACTCGTGACCGCATCCGGACACACGCCCGGGACGGGATTGACGGCCTCGTTGACCCAGCTGGCCCCGCTGCTCCCCTTGAAGCACCGCTGCAGCACGCCCGGATCCACGCCCATCCGCATGCCCAAGTTCATCGCCTCGCTCGTCGCCAGGGCGATCAGGCCGCTCAGGTAGTTGTTGCTGAGCTTCGCTGCTAATCCCAGGGTGGGCCCGCCGAGCGCTTGGAGGGAGCCGGGGGGCGCCGTGAGGGGGAGAGGAGGTGCGTGAGCAGGGGAGGTGCGGGGAGGTGGGGGAGGCGCCGAGCATTATTGTGAGAGTGCCGGAGAGGGCGCGGGAGGTGCCCCCTGAGACGGGAGCGTCGTAGAAGTGGGGTGGCGAGGGAGGCTGGGATGGGGATAACGATGAAGATGTAGAATGGGCTTGAGATTTAAGCTGGAGGGTGTAGGCGGTAGATATGGACTCGTTTATGAGCTGTGAGGTTGCGATATCAATTGTAGAGCTAGATGATGAAAGTGGTATTAGTGATGTTTATACTTACATGCTAAACCGTCAAGGTGGAAGATAGGATGATGGAAAGACACGTACCAATCGATGAATATCTTTCCTGAGATATCGCTTGCTGCGAGGATACCCGTTTCTGGTGTGAGGAAAACGGCTCTTACATGAGCTCCCTAAAAGGATGGGGTCGAATAAAATCAAGCACTATATACTGTGCACTATATAGAATGTAAATACCTTCAGGTACAATCGTTATAACACATTCCTATCAAATAACCACTGTAAGCAGTGATAATATCATGTAGTACTGATGGATACATACCGAGCTCTCAGCCACCTCCCTCGCGCATCCCACACATCGAATCTCCGCTCCCGGTTCACCTTCACCTTCACCCTCCTCCTCCACCTCCTTCTTCCTCGGTTTCACGGCATCGACGAACCTACCCATCGCGCTTGCATCAATATCATATATGTACAAAACGCTCCCCGGCTCTGCGCATCGTGCGATGCGCAATGCCATGGGGAACCCCATAGCGCCGAGGCCTATCCAGCCTATTGTTTTGGGGTAGTTGTAGCTGTAGTCGGAAGGGATGGGAGTGGGTGAAGTTGACTCTGTCATCTAGGCTATCCGGTTTACGCAACAGAGTGGTAGGATTAACTTAAAAGTTGAGGTAATCAGTTTAAAGTCAGGTCTGTTGAAACTTGAGCGACGGCAACTGGTTGGTGGGTGAATCAGGAATCAGGATTCAGACTATTGTTATGATGTGAGATAAGATACGGGCGTGTTAAATATAGGAGAAGGTCTCTTACTCTATTTACAAAGACCCCACACCCAGTGGTCATGGATCATTTTCAAGTCAACCAAAAAGCTGCACATGAGAGAAATCAGAACATTGGACCGGTTTTCCATCATATGGATTCCTGTGTATTTATAGTGCATATCCGCTCCTCTAAGGACAGGGTTCTTTTACCAGTATAGGTATAACCACAGGAGCAGATAAGTCGCATTGGTTGTCAAGCGCCTTGCACGATGAGTAATGAAGGTAGACTTGTCGCAGACAAAGATCGCACTGTGCGCACGGCCCAAGTGTAATGTTTATTTTTGGTCTGTCTCGGCCCGAAAGCTTCCGTAACCCGTTTTGATCAGCGCGTGATTTACCCCGCGGTGAATAGGGGCTCCCGCCGACATATCGCGAATTTCGAATTCGAATCATGGATGTGGGTGGGTGTGAAAAAGGGGAACAACATACTCCCCGTGTATCTTAAACACATATTGTTCGCACCATTTTACTTTCGACTCTGATAGCTCACTATCAAGCGTCTTGCTTGCCTTTTTCTCTGATACAACTTGTATCCACTTTGACTTGGACACCCTGAAAGACGGGTTCAGGCTCATATTCGACTCAGTGTAACCGTTGACATAGCGGAAGCATGTCCGATAGACCAAATGAGGCGGCGCACAAGGAGCTGTGGGAAGCGGGGATTGTTATGAGGAGGAAGGTCATGGTGAGTTTTGTCACTGTTCACTTGCGCCCCAAGGATCCCGTGTGGGCGATACTTTGATGTCTGTGGGATTGATCAAGGGACTTGTAGGGTGACGAATATGTCGACAATCAGCTCAAGTCGGTATGTGGGAACTTTTAATGAACCTTGGCCATCTTACTCTTATACCTGTACCTGACTGCATTACCATGTGTCTTGTAGGGAGTGTCCGAATTTATGAGGCCGATGCAGGAGCTCGCCACTGAGGTACCTATCATATCAATTTCCGATTTCTATCTGTGATATGGTAGCTTTTGACCGTGTAATAGGCCGCGTGGGGTACGATATGGACGCGTCCGGGGCTAGAGCTGAAGCAGCGCAGCTTGATTGTCATCGCCTTACTCGCCTCTCAAGCAAAGGAAGCTGAGGTTAGTTGATGGCTTAACACTCTTACATGGTATCCGAGTAAAATCCAAGGCTAACAATTGCCGCGAACCTTAAACAGCTCGCAGCGCATATTGGGTACGCAGCACTTTCGTTCTCCTTGGTTCATTGCATTTGCGCAGCGCGCACAGCCTTTTTTATCGTGTTACAAGTTATCAACATTTTCTAATCGCAGTCTGCAGAGGGGCGGTGAACAACGGCGCTACGGAGATCGAAATCAGAGAGACACTTTTGCATGCGGCGACGTATTGTGGGGCCCCGACCGGGATGTGGTGCTTTAGAGTTGGGGATGCCGCGATTAAGAAGTTGAAAGAGCAGGGCAAGCTGCCCTGAAGATCCAAGGAAGCATAGCCACGGAGGTAATAAGCAATGTATAGTAGGAAAGAGCCACAGTGTATCATTATGTGTATGCGGAGACTTGCCGTCATATTTTTGTTCTGAGTTCCAAGAACGTCATCAAAGCATCTGTTTGCGGATTTCTCAAGGATTTCTTTTCTGCTTGGCTGTGTCTTCGTAGAAAAATGAGAATAAACTGTTCAAAATTTGAGATTTTATTTCCAGTCATATGGGCATAATGTATCTCTTTAAAATGGTTGATAGAAGATGATAGAAGATGAAATAAATGCCCGTTGTCGAATATTATTACGGGGAATACCCGGAAAGCACAGGAAAGGTTGACACTACGTCAATGTTCCCACGGGAGATATGCAGGAGTTGAAAATGTCTATGACGCGCGAGACTTTTTTATTTGGCGGCTATAAAGGGTCTCTCCATTCCTCTCCTATTACGATTCACACACCACTTCCCCTTTCCACTCATCACAACTCCTCCTTTCGATATCATCATGGCCGCCCGTGCAGCTTACCCAGGCGTATTCTTCTGCTTCGCAGCAATGGTCCTCCTTATCTTCGTATGTAATCTAGCCAGTCGACACTACTGACCTCTGGTTACTGAAACCTTCCTCTACATCAGGTGTCAGTAGCAGTACCGACATGGGACAAAGTGTTCTTCCTGAGCGTAGGGCCCAAAGTCGACCAACTCAGATACGGCGTCTTTGGCTTCACAGGGAGCTCAACCCACGTCGGCTACCGCTTCACGTATGTCCTCCTTCCTCCATCCCTCCCTCGTTGATCACCTCTTCTACCCTACCTACCCATCTTCTCCTCTTCATTCCGTACTCTGTCTCACATTATGGCCCTTGAAACAGAAATGATCGTCTGAACTCGACGATCCTACACAATCTCACCAAGACTCTCATCCTCCATCCAATCGGTACGTAGCAGCTCTTCACACGACCCCACATTCTGTTGTCTCGTTTCATTCGGTCTCTATACTTACCATCCGCTCTCCTCCCTTCTTCCTATCCACAGCTGCGGGTCTCTCAGGAATCGCCTTCCTCTTCGGCCTCTGCGGCGCTGCGAACTTCCACCGCTCCGGCGCGATCATGATGACCCTCGTGTCAAGCCTCGCCATGCTCACCACCTTCGTCGCCTGGGTGATCGACATGATCCTCTTTGGCATCGCGCGCCAGCGTTATCGCAATGCAGGCGAGGAATCGCAGTACGGGAACGCGAACTGGCTGACGCTCGGTGCCCTCGTGGCGCTGCTTCTCGGCTTTTGCACGGCGGCTTGCGGGAGCTTCGGGAGGTACCGGTCCAGGAGGGATCCTGTTGTCTACTAGAGAGCTACTGGGACTTCAACGTCTTCTGGTATCCCCTATCCGGACGCTTATCTTGCGTTCATCATGGATTTTTGCGTTACCATTCTCCCCTTCCTTTCTCCATAACGACACGCCCCCATTTTTTCGCTTCTCTTCTCTTCGCTCTCGGATAGCTTTCCTTTCCCAGTGTTATCTCGCTCGTGGAAGTCATCTCATTTCCTCCGCTTCTTGAATCTTCACCTACTCTCGATCTTTGGTTTTACCTCACGTGATCCTGGACCCACCGACGTTCAACCTCTGGTTTAATCGCCACGACGACTATTCATGCATTCCTCCCACGCCCTCGTCTCCTTTTTACGAATCCCAACCCAACCAGTTGTCTACGTCCTTTCATGCTCATGATCTTGATGGACCTTTACCTTTACGAGTTTGTATTTCTTTGATTTTGTAGAATCCCCTTTTCTTACCCCCGTTTCCTCCTTCGTTCTGTTCTATTCTTTCACTTTTTTTTTTTTTATAATCGCTAATCATTTCCTTTTTCGCCAACCCTCAAAATTAACACTCACAAAGTAATGTAATGCTTATACATTTTATTATCGACCATTTTTTGTATTATCAATCTTCCTACTTCGTTTTCTGCTTTGTTCCCTTTTATTGTACAAATATTTCTTTGTTCTTCTTCTGCGTTGAGTCGAGTGTTGTTAATAAACATTATGCTTGAATACCCATTTCGAATGGAGGAGTTGTGTTTGTGATCATGACTTGGGATGAAATCGCATTCATACTATGTTAGCATTGTTTAGATTAGTGCGTTTTGAGTTGTGGCGAGATTACCATACATCTATCTATCTCTTCACTACAGTCTACATATACGAAGCAACATTGGTCTTGACTTTGACAGGCATAACTTTTAATATCAGTCTTGATATAGCTTTAAAATATTCACCCATTAAGGCAAATTTCAGGAGGATAGATACTCCATACTTACTAATTTCTATGCCCTAGGTCCAGATGCCGAAGCTTTCGGCAACGATCACCTCGAGGACTATGGAATCTATAGTTGTATGCTCATCTCAACGAGTCCCAATGTACTTCTCTTATCTCATTCATTCAGAGATGCAAAAAGACGCTAACGCCTTCACATTTACGGATGGTCAAGAACTGCAAAAATGTTAGGAGCATGCACGAGATGTCAAAGCAAGTGGGGTGTGCAAACTCGGACCGAACGTGTGTTGGTACCAGTACAT
The DNA here is from genome assembly GCA_023853785.1 of Psilocybe azurescens. Lineage (NCBI taxonomy): Eukaryota > Fungi > Basidiomycota > Agaricomycetes > Agaricales > Agrocybaceae > Psilocybe > Psilocybe azurescens. The sequence goes on along the minus strand of JAJIRX010000028.1, from coordinate 38,505 downwards.
AAACTAGGAATATCTTTTAGTTCAAAACAGCATCGATTAACAGTCCCCTATAAAGATTCTGATGCCGGGTTTGACATGTCATATTAGAAGGTTTCTGTCTGGATATTCTTGAAAATGATATGATCCGTAGGGTACATCACATATATCGAAGTATGTCTAGGAGAGACCATGAAAATGATGGGTCTGGCAAAGAAACTCAAAATACATGCAGAACATCTTTATAAGTTCAATGCTGCGGCATCAAAATGGGGGCGGTTTATTGATGAACCATGGACAGCAAATGAGCTGTAACACCTCTATAAACTTCTACGAGCAATGCGGATGCTATGGACTGCTATAGGACACTATTATTAGATTGCTATCGTGGAATGCCGGATGTCATGGAACGCCATGGAGCATTATACTTGGAATGATCGCCGATGTGTTATGTAGCATTTTTATTCTACTCAATCTAGACGTAATGCTATGGCTAGCTATAGCTGAAAATAAGGAATTACTCATGAGCTTTTATCAGAAAATCTCGAAGACCATGAAGATTGCAGTGTCAGCCAATATATTCATTTAACCCCTGAGCCTGGTTTTAGTGCTGCTATCCGCCTCTACTGGAAATGGAAAGGGCGCAGTGCGCACTGTGACCTACTTAGTAATGAAGCGGTTGCAGCATGGTAGGCTGACTTTGAGGCTGAGTTTCAAAGCAATACAACATTACAGATGCATGATATATTGTTAAAACTGCTCTGATTAGAACACTCCATATATCAGCGACGTCCTAACATAAGAGATGTATGGTGTATCGACACAAGGTAGTGGGTGCCTCAAGGCATTCCCGAAAATTTCTTCGGCCTTGCAGTCTGATAACGATCATTGCACCTAGAAGCGCCCATAGCGAATAGAGCATGATTGATAGAACATGATTTGAATGTTCATGTGAAGTATGCGTTCGTGTGGCAGTTTGTGCTCAATGCTGGTCTATGGGCTTTGGGCCTGTTGCATTCGGTCCATTGGAACCTAGTCAAACGTCGAAATATTATCAACATATGGGCCAAGGTGTTACAACAGTCTTGATGCCAAGTAAATTGCAGCTCTTTAGGCGCGCATAGACCAACGGCCAACCACACGATGCAGCTTATTTTTGAATACTTTTCATGCCTGCGGGTATTTGGTGAATGCGGTCAATGATGAGAACCAACTGCATTTGGTACTTTTGGTACGAGCATCATTTTCAGTGTGCAAATCGATCAAACAAACATACACCAGCATACAGTACGTTTACATGTTGATCGGAGACTCGGATTCCTTCGTTATCGTGGAAAAATCTGGGCATGTATAAAGAAGACAACAAAATCCGCTTTCTCCTAAACCAAATCAATTCCTATACTGCTATACTACCACGGAAATGAACACACTCGTGAAAGGCTTCAAAGGAATTTTGGATGGAGTGTCCAAGATGGAACTCGATGATGCTATGCGCAAGGGCAAACACTACCGCGACATAATGGCAAAACAAGCGACTGGAGAATCTTTCCCACTGGAAAAGGCTGGGCTTATAGTAACCGAACAGCTTGATATCGCCCTCAAATAGTGTGTTGCCAAGGTCGAAAGCATCATCCAGCGATGCCGTGCAACAAACCGTAAATTCAGGTGATTATCGACATTACTTCTCTCTACCTTGGACGCACTGAATGATCATCCGTAGAGATATCGAGTTCGATCTAGAAAAGGATCAAGAACAATGCCGGTACGGATTACCGCGTGACGAGAATGAAGCGCAAGCTAGTCTTGGGCCCCATATGGCCGTTAAGCGCGTAACAGAAATATTTGACAATCCAGTCTTTTTGGCCTAGATGGTCCAAAAGCCAGCGCAGTTCGTCAAGGCCAGCTAGGCGACTGTTGGTTTTTGGCCGCTTTATCTGCGATTGCAACAGTCGACTCTGGTGCTTTATTGAGAAAGTTATGCGTAGCGGTAAGTCCTACAAATACATGTAAGGCGGGTTTCATTCATCATGTTTTTGTTCATAGCGCAACGAAGAAGTCGGTGTTTACGGATTTATTTTCTTCCGCGACTGCTACTGGCAATCCGTTATTGTTGATGAGTACGGCGCTCCATCTAAGCTTTCCATGTAGGTCCTAACACCGCCTTATCATATTATAGCTTCCTGTTCTGGTCTATGCCCAAGTTCGACGAGCTTAAATGCGAAGAGAAACGTCTTTATCATAATAACCGAGATAATTACCACAATGTCGTTGAGAAAAGCGGTGAGGGCCTCGAATATGCTCACTCCGGAACGATTGGCGAGACTTGGGTGCCTCTCATTGAGAAGGCGTATGCTAAGCTCCACGGCGACTATGCTTCGCTCGAGGGCGGATATCTGGCAGACGCTATTGAAGATCTTACGGGGTATGTCACCTCTTTTATTGTCTGGATAAATTCTCATATTCAGTTCCACAGCGGCGTGGCCACATCGTTCCAGACATCCGATCTCCTTAGCCAGGACAAATTTTGGCACAATGAGCTTCAGCACAACGAACTCCATAGGCGCCTATTCGGCGTTTCTCTTAATCTCGACGAAACTCACAGTCAGCGCACAGATCTCGACGTGCAAGGTCTCCTCTCTGGACATGCATACTCGGTCATGCGCGTGCACGAGTGTCGAGGCAAACGTTTCGTCATCGTGCGTAATCCGTGGGGCGAAAGCGAGTGGACGGGAGCATGGGGAGACGGGTCGAAAGAATGGACGAATGAATGGCTATCTGCGCTTCAGGAGCTTGATCATACATTCGGAGATGATGGTCAATTTGTGATGGAATGTGAGTGAACACATGAACGCTCTAACACCAACATTAATTATTATTATTGAAAGATAAGGACTTCTTGACTGTGTTCTCCCAGATTGACAGAGCCACAATATTTGATCCGAGCTGGAGCATGTCTTGGCATTGGTTACACATCCTACCCCAGCTGTTGTCGCGCTTATGGGTGTATGGTGATATTCAGTGTACGAAATTTCGTTTTGATTTCCAAATTTCAACTGACGCCTGACACCTTCGACAGTCCATATCTCAATCAATCGAGACACGTCTGCCGTCATCGTTCTCTCGCAGATGGACAGTCGTTACTTCCGCAATTTGCAGAATACTGAATGGCATCTCGATTTTGTTATTCACAAAGTTGATACTACGCCACTATCAGAGCCCATAGCAACTTCAGGTATCAGCCTTGGAAGTATGCGAAGTGTCTCTTGCGAGTTGAACCTTCAAGCAGGAGAATATCTTGTTTTGGTAAGAAATTGACTGAACTAACCTAACAGAACTATAGTTTTGACAAATCAACTATTCTCGTCTCTAGCCTAGGATTGAGGCAGACTACAGCTTCATTACACGCAAGCGTAACCGCGTGCTTAATGAGCTTACTATGGCATGGTCCAAAGTACTACCTCATAGTAAGTTGTTATCTCAGGGAATCATTCAATCTTCTTATAGCATCTCCTATATCTCCCCTACAGATGACCAAACCGACGATGATACGCAAGAGTAAGCCCTATTTAATTTCGGATGGCTATCGTAACTCGACACTAATTGTTGACTTGTCAGGAGAGTGGCGGAGACAGATATCCCACCGATAATTCGGCAACCGTCATTCATTAGCTCAGATGTACAGGAAAACAAAGACTCTTCTGATGATGCTAAGGAGGGCAGTGAAGAGAACAAGAAAGACAAAAATACTGGTGGCGAGGCTGAAAATTCCTCTCAGATATTGACGCCGCCTTTATTCTTGGGTCTGCGCGTGTATACCCGAAATGGTGCGGTAGCGAATGTGCGGGGCGAGGTGCGATATTAATAACCTACCAATACCACTGGCAAGGTTCGTCAAGCTATCGTCCTCGCGCGAAGTCTTCACCATTCCGCTCACTCCAATAAAGTCCATGCCAGTCTCATTCTCACGTTATAAATATACCGCCCGTTCTTGAATTATTCTCTCGTTCAACCAACTCTGTGCACACATTACGTGTGGCTGTAAACTAGATTTTATTTAGCCAGCGATACTTCAGCTTTGAATGTAACTTTTGTTCATATCTTAACTCTTGAGTGGGAAGCCTTGAGTATATGCAGGAATACAAAGAAATATATACTGAGGTCATCCCTGGGGCTTGAAATTTTCTGTTTCCCCGAATACAACCTACTGGACGAATGCATCCGGACTTATCTGAACCCAAGCGCTTATCGGGGTGTGGCCTCGGACTCGGACTTTGGTCACGGGGACCCACTTATAATGTATTGGTAATTTGATGGTGAAAGTTTCTGATTAAAACCCAAAAAATGAAGTCAGAACCTGTCGCGTTTGTGATCATGACTCGGATGAAATCACATTTCTACTATGTTAGTATTGTTCAGAATAGTGCGTTTTGACTGCAAGATAAGCTTGACTCAGACACAGAAAAAGGGATTTTTCGATCTTGATTGTCACTTATACTGGTTGGTTGATTGTAGCAAGACTACCATACATCTATCTATCTCTTCACTACATATACAAAGCAACATTGGTCTCGACTTTGACCGACATAACTTTGATATCAGTCTTAACACAGCTCTAGAATCAGTTCACTTATTTAAGGACCTCTTAGAGCGCTCTTATAGAGAACCCAAAGAAGTAAAGCAATTCAGAGATCCCAACATACGAGATTTCTTAAACATTGCAACAAGTAAGTCCCTGTTCCCATGCTCCGCACGGGTAGCCTGCTAGTCCCTGAAAAGGAATGATCATTATAAATATCCCAACCAATTTCCCCAAACGAAAACTGCCAAAATGTTCAATTTTTTTCTTTTTCTATTTATTGGTGGCATGCAGTTGACCAGCTTGAGCCATAATAATCAGAGGCCTTTACGAGTACTCTGGTGGTGCCGTCAGAGGAGATATCGATCCATGAACCGGGAGTTGGGGTCCTAGGTATGATCCTCTCGCAGTAGGCTTGTCATGGACCCGTTGATGCGAGCTTGTGGGATTCCTCATGACGATGAGGGTCCTTTCGAAGGGGAATTGACGTGGTTGGGCATGTGCCTCAGACATCTAATGACAATATTCACAGTTAGTCAAGCGATGTTGAATATCAAAAACATGGAATAAAACGAACAGCAGACGGCAGAACCCCCGCTTCCGGGGCAACGACCTAGACCTGGGCAACTGGGACGACGCCTGAGAACGAACGCTGCCCTGTGTGCTCCATGGAGCACTCGGTCGGAATATCGGGCACTTCAAGAACGGCCGAGCGACTTCGGGGCCTTGCACACCAACGACCAGCTTAGACTGTTTGTGCTTGTAGCTCGGACTCAGGGTATGGCGTTGGCGCCACAACAGGAAGCCGGAGAAAAGACAGGCAAACACGGCTAGCGTCGTGGTGGACCAGTCCCGCGATAGCGCCTGGAGGAAGTCGGTTCCTATGTATGTCCTTTACGGTTGGGTATGTAACTGTTTCGACAAAGCTAATTATACGATCAGTTTCGTGAGTTAACAGCTCCATGAGTCCAGGGCCAGCGCTATTCTCACCTGCCTCCTAGAGATGGTGCTGTGTAGAGAGCTGCATAATTGATAGCAGACTCTCCCGTTGATCCAAACAGTTGAATTTCCAGCGTGTGCTGTCCATCGTCGAGGTTTCCTGCAAAGTATAATACTTGCTGTGGGCGATAGAGGAGTTTGTTGGCGGAGAAGAAGGATGGCGGTTGCTTGTCTACTTAAACAGAGTATGAATTAGATGAGTTGGGTCCAACCGGTCTGTACAGTGCCACTGCGCCTCCTGTGGTAGGAAGAGCGAATGGTCAGTTTTATTCATTACTTTTCTGACGCATATATGGACTTGCCCTTTGGTAGGAGTAAATCAATTTTGATCACAGATCAGTTTTGCGGAGGGTAGTCTTACTTGAAATATGAATGTAGCAGTTGCTTGAGACTGCGTGGTTGCACTGATTTCACTGTCAGCAGACGATCTTTTAGTACTGAGGTGTTTAGCTACGCACTGTCCTGAGCCACCCAAAAGGTTCCCACATTACTTGGCGTACTCCATGCAGAAGATGGGGTATATGAGAATGCAGGGTGCGTATCCTGGTACGTGTTGACGATAAGATTCTCATCATCATTACCGACACTCGAGAGGAAAGTGACCTTGAGAAAAATCGTCGGCTGACATACACACGGCATGCGCAACAGTGCGACAAAAGGGCAACTTACATAGTCCACATCGAATAATGTGTTGTCTCCGTTTGTAATCGTTAAATTATGAGGTCCCAAACTCATGTTGGAGGTGGACATGGTCTCGTTAAATTGGTCAGTGCTCGACTGCCTGCTGAACGGAAGGGTTGCAGAGTCATCGACATTGGCGCAGTAACTCCCCATGGTTGCTGCGTCTGGAGCCATATACAGCAACGGAAGAGCCGTAGAACGAGAAAGACATTGATGCACCATTCAAGTGAGAGTGAAGCTGCCCTGTGTGTATCTAAGACGGTCATGTTCACCCTCATCAGGAATTTGGTAAAGGAAAATTAATGTCAATAACTTACTGGTCAGCTTTCGGGTCTTCCGCTGAGCTCCCGGCCCCCAGTTTGCGGAATAGACAAGAAGAGGGGAAGTATCCTCGATGGCTGTTGTAAAAGACGGCATCCAGGTCTAGCAGCATCCTGACAAAAGAAAGCCACCTGAATAGCAAACAAAAAAAGAAAAGAGAAAGAGAAAAAGAAAAGCTGCATTGATCATTTCCTCAAGACGCGAGTGGCTATTAATTCAATAGAATCGCGATGACAACTGTTCAAATGTCCTTCAGACAGAGATTGACTCAGAAAGATGATCTGTGAACGTAGTAAAGGTTAAGCTCGGAATAGTTTTTGTTGGTTGGGTGGTTGACCACGACCTCTATGCTATAAATAACAGTGTTCCGATTCCTTCGCATAGAATAACGCACACTGCAAGGAACGTGGAAACATGTAATTCATGTTGCTCCACCGCGGTGTTAGTAGTGGGTTCCGGCCAACTGGGCCGAGCTGCCTGAGCGCGGATTAGATTAGATTCCATTACTGTAGATCTCATCAGCAGCTGTGCACGATTTGTGTGCTAGCACGCTTTCGTAGTTAGACGGGGATCGAACCTTGGCCCGCAATGCCATACTGCGCGGCCGCTTGACGAGCTATCCGAGCTTTCCCAGACACAAGCTGCTAGCATAGGTAGATTGGCCTACTCCAGCAGGCGTCTATATTAGATAACTTCATTGTTTAATCAACTGAAAATCATTAACTGTTCGGAGATAGATTGGAAACAGCGACTGTCTGAATCTCTCTGGAAAAGCATCAGCCAATTAGTGATCACCTAGGCATACAAAAATCTGTGTGGCAAGGTTACATGCACTTGCGTGCCACGCAACATAGACTTAGTACATGCATTTCAGTGTATAGTCCCATTACTTATATGAGTAACCTCAGTGCTGCCTGGGCCTTGACTTGGACTTGCATCAAGTCTATGCTTTCTCACGCCTTTCCATGTTGAAGTTAGTTTTTTTTTTTTTTTTTTGAATTAAGATAATATGGAAAAGGGGCTATGGTAAGACTGGGGTACCAGGCTTACAATTTTCCTGTGATACAAGTTTTGCGACCTGCAAAAATGGTTTCTTTCAATCCTTTAATACCTCTCGCATGACAGTGTGTTTGCCGTGGTTGTCTAATTTTCCTGGATGCCCAGATCGAGGCCTATTTTTAACTGAGCCTGTCAGTTTGTAGTGCTTCCGGATGTCGGAGGCGGTAGAGCGTGGGATGCCAAAGTCATATGCAAATGCACGCAAATGTCGCGTGTGTTTGCTTGCGTGTACTTGCATGGCACTCAGGGACACGCAAGCACGCAACCTTGCCACGCACACTGTGCTTACTCTTGTCTCCAATATTTATAGATTGCTGAAAAGAATGAATTAAGTGTAGATTTTATTAGCTGATGCTTCAATGGTGACTATCAATGCTCCTAATATCTGAACATCTATTTCCGAGAGTGTCATTATTCAGTTGGTATTTGTACATGAACATATTCCCTCGGCACAATCACTTTTTGGTATTTTTCCGTTCAAAGATGTTAAATATATGAGGTGGAACCGTGTTGCATATGTCTAGCCTCTAGTTCAAGGCTTACTTACTTTGACTATGGAAATCTAATTCCTGAAGGATTGAGGACACCTATATGGTTAGACCCATTCAAAATCATATCTGATCAACGGGCTTCAAAACGGATCTGACACAAAAGAGTGTAATATCCGAGTAGTTAACACTTGTAATGCTTTATAGCTTATATTGGTATTTGAGATGCGACTGTGTTGTATAACACGCATGGTGAACGTGTTGCAACATCTCAATCAAGTTACCACTCAGGCAGCATACTCCATTCAACTAAATGCCATGCATCATACACATTACTCATTTTCAATGCCAGGGTTTAAAGGCCTCAATCTTGTTAATAGATACTGCCATATAATTCCTACTGTTGACGCCTGCTAAATTATTCCTGCTGCTGAGGACCAAAAATGTTGAACAACATCGACGTCAAGTGGCAGCAATCTCAGAATCGATTCCTGGGTATCGAGACTTCCACGCGACATGTCAATATACCTTCTTTTGAATTTGTGGAGAATGTTACCAGCTCCTGCAAACAGTATTCCTATCCTATATCTCCGTGAGTCAATAGCCTTTGACAAGTGAAGCTTCCATTTGATTTGCATTGATCATCATAATGCTAAAGGACCCGGCCTACCAGCCAGCCAGCCAACCTACCCCCCATCCTTGCGATCATCATAGGAATCAACAAATACGAGTCCGACACATATACCAACCTCACCGGTGCTACAGCCGATGCAGATGCCGTTGAGAATTATCTCAAAATGCGGTTGAATGTACCCGAACAAAACATCTACAACCTGCGGGATGAACAAGCTTCCCGGACGGCCATCATTTCTTCTTTCACCTGGCTTTATGATAACACTACTTACCAGAAAGACGAAGCTGCCATCATATTTTACTTTGCTGGACATGGAGCGCAGGCAGAAACACCCACGGACTGGGGCGACCGGATAACCGCAACTGGCAAAATCGGGATATTGTGCCCCAGTGACATCGGAACCTTTGAGCGTAGTGATGGGATTCAAAACGAGAGAGAGCAAGACATCGTTCCAGGCATTGCTGACCGCACTATATCGGCTTTATTGAATAAGATAGAACATCGGAAAGGGAATAATATTGTAAGTGTCTCGAAAGACAACAGTGTTTCTGTCACGGACAACTCATATTGACAGTATCCCTTATTAGACTGTTATTCTTGATTGCTGCTACGCAGCTGCGATGGTCCCAAGTCCGAAGCGGAATTCCGTCAGACTAATCGCCAACCCCACTGGATTTAACAGTCACTCGGGAGGCAGTGTACTTCCCTCAAGCACCAGTAGAGGAAGCACAGCTCCTAAGGACCAACAAAGCTCATATGTGGTGTTAGCTGCATGCGGACGGAACGAAGTCGCTTCGGAAAATCGACACGCAAAATGCGGACTTTTCACTCATCATCTGCTCAAAGTTCTAGAGAACGAAGATATCAAAAGCCTAACATACGGCTCACTGATGCACAAGCTTGATATGCCTATTGGGTACGCTTTTATCCTGAAATTATAGAGCTTTCAGAATTGACTGTATTATATTTGTAGTAGCCTACAAACACCACAGTGTGAGGGCGATGGCATACATTGGCGATTGTTCAATAATCGCGTTTTGGGTGCCGACAAATCCATGATTTTGACAAGACGACACAGGAAAAATCAAGAAATAATTCTGCACGCTGGTTCGGCACAGGGAGTCACTGTAGGCTCGCGCTTTGCTGTCCACAACACCAACCTGTTAGAAACTGTCATGGAGCCTAATCCGTGTCAGGGATATCTTGTGGTTACGCACGTAGATACCCTGTTCTCTGTTCTTGTCTTACCTCCGGACAGTCCCAAATTTCGATTACTGCCTCTCTTCTACTCAAAGCTAGACCGGCTTGCCAATGTCAATATCCGTCTCTATAGCACGGATTGGGTATGGCTAGAGTCTATATTCCCTCCTCATTGGAGGTTACAGTTATCTGTCGTGCTGGTTGACACTCGGCAGGGCTGCGACCTTGAACTTACCGTGCTAAATGGATATGTTCATTTTGACCAACATAATCCCTTGGCCACTGGCCATCTTCCCTCCCGCATGCCCCAGACAGTCAAGGTTGGTGATGTTGAGATTGTCCGTGATGTTGTGAAATATTCATTTCACTTCTATCGCAATCTCACTCGCATCTCCCCGCGTCCACTTGGTGGTGTCTGTGTGGAGCTTCACAAGCTCTCGGTGGAGATGACAGACGTGTTTGACAAGGTGTTCAACCGCGTCAGACAGAATCTGATAGCAGAAGAATCAGCCACCATTGTTGTCGATGGAAAAGTAGAGCTAGGGGTTACAATACACAACAAAGGCTGGCGCTCTTTGTACCCACACCTTTCTACTTTAACCCAACAGATCTGACAATAAGTGAGCCATCCGCATTGTAGTTCATCTTCAAGCATTTGACATACCGCCTTCAACAGATGCATGGTACCTGCCTCCAATAGGAAAAGGTACATGGGGCCCAAAGACAAAAGTAAACGCGCCTGTGCTTCCTCGATCGATGGTCGTGCTCAGCCATGGTGATGAAGGGGGTGGTCCTTTGTCATTTAGACTTCCTGCCAACATAAATTCGGATCTTGGATTCTTCAGGCTCTTCTTATCGACACATCCCGCTTCATTTGATAGCATCCTGCAAGAAAAACGCCTTTTGACGGTGTTTCTTTTCGAGGTAAGTTAGACCGGAACCGCGTGAGAGAGCTTTCAACTGAGGAATCATCTGTTCAGACAGTGACGTTGGTTCACATTCGTAGAATCAATTATCTTACACCAATAACGACCATAATTCGGGCTAATCCTTGATCCTGAAAACCGGGTATAGACTGGACTTTACCTATCACCTTCTCATTAGACTCACCTCTCAGACGTCCTTTCAATCTTCTTCATTGTTTCCTGCATCATTCCTTTTTATCCCCCCTTTTGTCTAGTAGACTGGCTTGAATGACATATATTGTATTGTACTTCTTTCTCTACTTACTAGTTTCATCACTCTGTCGTCTTCAGACTTCTTGAATGATATTATTGTACTTCTCTTTCTACTTAACTAGTCTATACATAGACATCTATATAATTTCCTGATTTTCCGTTCCCACAGGTGCTCACGAACTGTCCGATTGCCAGTGTGTCCGTGACCCAGTGTCCGCCAATTTTAGAGTACAGGTCAAGCACATGACCGAGTTATTGGCCGACACATGCCCACCATTGCTTTCACCACAGACAAATCCTTGACCATAGACGCCTGAATATACAAAGGATTAAACTGAGCACTTTCCAAAGGCATGATACAGACAGAATTGAAATAGCGCGTAGTAACACTGCGATACTTGCGCTGCACATCCATTTTGACGCGACTCCTTTGTTGTACGTACGGGATGTGATAAGAAAAACTCAGAGATTGGGGACTCAAAGGTGATAGTCTTGCAGGCTGCCCCAGATCCTGAGACTGTACCTATATCGCCTCCATCAATGCGGCCGTCCTGCACACTGTGTCCATCTCGATCTCCCTAAAAACATTAACAATCCCACTTCCCAAAATCATAAAAACCACACCCTCATATACACATTTGTGAACTGCCCTCGTTATTTCGCAAGTAAATCCCAGAAGATGCACGCGACGAGGGCGAGGGGTATGTTTCTGGAACACGCCCATGCTGAAAGAGCAAAGGATGAGGTACGGGGTATGGGAGTGCTGGAAGAGCGCGAGGATGAGGCGATGATATGTTCGCTTTCGAGAGGTGTGCGTTCGAGTGGTGGAGTATTGGAGGCGGGGATAGAGGTGAGTGCAGACTCAAGCCCGGAAGTTGCGCGTGCTTCAAGGCCGTCTGCGAGTTCGAGGACGTTCGGGAACCTTCTGACGAGTTCTGCATCCTGCTCTACTACCTTTGTCAGCCCCTTGTCCGTCCACTTTCTACTCGCCTCCTCACCCTTTTCATCAACCGCCCACTTCTCAATCTGTCTTCTCATTTTCACTCTCCACCTCCTCCTCCAGTTCCCTACCCTCCTGCTGCATCACCTGGCCCGCATCGCCGTATTTGTGAGCACGTCCATCTCCACCGGCCGCATCTCTTATCGTTCTGGACGAGCACGATGCGCGGCAAGTATGCCATCGCGTGGGTATAAAGTGCGTCATGTCGGCTCTGGGTGCGGGGTGCGGGGAATAGCGAGAGGAAGACGCGTTATCAAGGTAGGTTGGATTGGGTAGAGAGGGGAGGGAAATAGGTTATTTCATAATAGAGAAAAAAAGAACATACCGTCTGATCGAGTACCATTTAGTAATGGAAATGAAGGGATAATACGGGAAAGAGAACTTACGAGGGGTCCTGAGTAAGTTGTGATCGTACGTCCCAAAAATCCGTTCAGAACGAGGTTAAAAGAAACCTCAGTCAGTAAGTGTAAACGGCAGAGAGTTATAAGGAGTAAACACGGGAGTTTCACACTACCCGTTGTGACAGCACTACCTCAACGTGCAAATTTAATTCTTCCGTAATGCTATCAACACATTTCCCGTTCACCCTGGCTCGTGCCCCAATCATGCAGTAGTGCTTCTTGGCTCATTCACGATTACACTGACAGTTGGATAACAATTACAATCTATCTATTTTCAGTGACATACACAGTAATAATAGTAACAAAAACGTAAATTCATAAAGCCTACTCCACCGTTTGAACTCTTCGCACACTAATCAACCTATTCAAGTCAATTTAATGCCACTGTGTGTCCCTAATGATGATAGGTGGCTAGAAGTTGTACAATAACATGCATTGGTGAGTTCTGACGCACGGTCAGATGAAACAATGACATTAGGCTCGTCCCCATCCGGCTTTGCGACACGTGCTGTCAGCACGGACTATCAAAAGCCAGGGGATCACATGGGATTAGACATTTTTGGCATCGGCACTGCCAGTAGAGAGGAGGAAAGCTCCCCAATCATGTGCTTCTGTGATGTTATGTGATTAGAGCTCGCCAGCGTGACTGACTGGCGAGTCTAATGAAATATATTCGTCGGACTAAACTCTTCTAAGTTGGATCACATGAATGTGCATGTGGGATCCCGGACCTCAAAGCGCTGCGCGTTTGCCGCATGGCTCAAATTGCCCCTGCACTGCATAGCGATACAGATAACAGATAACAGAAACGCTATTTCGGATTAGTTCCTCGCGACAAAGTCGTGTTCAAACACAAAGTTACTCGGTATGGAAGGTGAAATACAAAGCCACTGCTTGTACGTAGTATCAACGTGTTCTAACTCCTACTTCTTCATCTTTCTTCATTCCTAGTGAAAAATGCTCAAAAGCCACATGCAATGTGCATGGCATGTACCGCAAGTTGAACGCTCTGTACCACATGACAAGCCTTGAATTAGCCTCACGCATGTGGCACACATGCAGCAGGGGCTGAGCTCCGTGTCGTAACCAAGCATCTCACCCCTTTACTAATACGGGTGTCCGACAACAGCGACAAATCGTGTTTGCCGCATGGCTCAAATGACCCCGACCTCGCCTTTCCCTTTCTTTGTTACTCGGTTGAGAAAAAGTTACTGCATCCTTTCTTTTGCCTCTACTCCATCCTTGGCTGTATCTTACTTCAAACACCCCTTTCTTGCATCGCTTCTCGTCCGGCGCTACATTTCTCAGTCTTTTTCTGCAGCAGGATGGACCTTCAAAATCATTTATAGGTCCACTTCCCCAAATCGCAAAATTACACTCTCAAACACACCCAAGAACTGTCCTCGACCTCGAACTCACTGTACTCGACGGACGGGTTTACTTTGACCAGTATAGTCCTTTGGTCGCTTCACATCTTGATTCCTGTATGCGATATACAGTCAAGGTTGATGATGTTGAAATCATCCGCGACGTTGCCAAAGCCCCACTTCACTACTATCACAACCTCAATTCAAATCACCACGTCGCTTTGGTGGCGTATCTATGGGGCTTCACAAACTCTTATTGGAGATGACCGAGGAGCTCGGCGAGGTGTTTAAACCCGTAGGACAGAATCTCACAGCAGAAGAACCGGCGACCATCATTGTCGATGAAGATGCTCCGTTGGGCATCTCAATTCACAATAGCAGCAATCGTCGTCTACACCCAAACCTTTTCTACTTCGATCCGACGAATTTAACGATAGGTGAGATATCCACATCCTTGTCTATCCTCAAGCATTTTGCTTACCGCCTTCTATAAACGCATGGCAGGGAAACACGGCTTAATGACAAAGGTAGATGCACTTCCTCCTCCTCGATGCTGGTTCTTGGGTTCTTCAGGCTTTGTTATCGACGCGTCCCGCCTCCTTCCAGAACATCCTGCAAGAGAGAACGCCCTTTGAAGGTATTCCTTTCCGAGCTCTAAAATCTAGAGAGCAGGAGCTCTCGCCTGAGGAATGGTCCGTTCAGACAGAAACGTTAGTTCAACTTGGCAGATAGATAGAACTACCTTACACCGAAGTCCAAGCTACGGTGGTAGAGGGACAAATTCTCACGATTGGATGGTAGTGGTTAAGCGTTGTTCGGAATTTCTGTTCTAGAATTGAACATCCATCTCACTATTTGTTTTTTTGTTTCTACTATGAGCGCCTACATTTATTACTGCCTTTGGTCATACATTGTTACTTGTAATATATGGCGGGCATTCATCCAGCCATGACAAGTATTATCATATAGTAGATTCGAGATCTCCTTAGTTCTATCTGCGTGTTATGCTGGCGTAAACGTATGTTCGCGGTCAAGTATAGACGCCGGCGGCAGCACGTCGAGCATCTCTACATCTGCAGAGCCGTCTGCACCCCGCTGCCACTGTGAATCTTCGGTATTGGTTTTAGTTTCGTCTGTGTCCATCTGTATTTCTGGCAGGAGTTGTGCGTCGTCGGTGTTGGCTACTCCTCCCCCGCCACTGTAGCTGCGTCGCCTCCGTCAGCGCGGCCGTCCTGCGCACCGTGACCAGCCTCTCGATCTCGATCTCCAGCATCATCATAAAACAGATCCACATCCTCCTTCCTCCCCTCTTCCTCCTCTTCCTCCTCCTCCTCCCCATCCACTTCCTCATCAGGACATGCAAACACCTCCCTAAAAACCCTTACCGTCCCGCTCCCCAAAATCGCAAAAACCACACTCTCAAACGCGCCCGCGAACGGCGCCCCCTTTCTCGCGAGCAAATCCCAGAAGATGCGCGCGACGAGCCGGGTGTCGTTCTGGAAGACGCCTGTGCCGAAGGAGCCGAGGACGAGGTGCGGTGTCCCTGCGTGCTGAAAGAGAGCGAGGATGCGCGCGATGCGGGTGTGCATGAGCGAGGCGATGAGGTGCTCGGTTTCGAAGGGTGTGCGTGCGGGTGGCAGCGGTGGTGGTGGTGGTGGAGAGGGAGTGGCGGGGGGACAGGGGAAGGAGGTTCTGGTTCTGCCTGTGTTTCTGGTTCTGTGGTGGGGAGCGTCTCTGTGATTGTCGATGGAGTTGTGGGAACGGGGGTAGAGACGGGAGTGGATTCGCGTTCGGCTTCGGGTGTTGTGCGTGTTTGGGGGTCTTCTTCCCGCTCTGGCTCTGGGTCCCGCTCTACGATCCGGGTCTCCTCTCTAACCTCCACTTTACCCTCCTTCCCCTCCTCTACATCCGCACCAACCTCCTCCTCCCATGCCTGCTTCTCCATCTCCATCTCCTGCATCTCCTTCCATCTCCTCTCCCTCGCCTCCTCCGCCCTCCTCTCCTCCGCCCTCCTCACCCTCTCTCTTAACCGCGCCATCTTCTCCTTCCACTCATCTTCTCTCCTTCTCCCTCTCCTCTCCTCCCTCTCCTCCTCCTCGCGGCGCCGCACCTCGCCCGCGTTCACCGCCGCACACGTGAGCACGTCCACCTCCACGGGGCGCAGCCACCACCCGCGGTCGTTCCGGAAGAGCACGACGCGCGGCGAGTACACCATCGCGTGCGTGTAGAACGCGTCCGCCGGCGCGCGGGCGTGGTGGGCGTAGAAGGGCGCTGCGGGCGCGGAGATCAGGGAGGGGTAGAGCGTCGATGTGCGGGCGATGGATTCTTCCTGTTGGGGGTGATAGGTGGTGTGGAGGTGGTGGTGGTGGGTGTGTGTAGGAGAGGAAAGGGGAGGGGAGGGAGGAGGGGAGGGAGGGGAAGGGTTGGTTAGATTGTTTTCTTTATCATTATGCATAGGTCGGACATGGGATGTTATGTGCGCGTAGAGTATATGCGCGTTGAGAGAATCGGTATGAACATACCTGGGCTTGCGCGCCGTGTATAAACCCGCCACCCGGTTTCTTCGCCGAGGCAAAGTTGAGCACGCCGACGGTGGTGTTCCCCGATGCAGGAGGGTGCATACGGAGGTGCGCGTGGAGCCTGCGCGCGCCGACCAGGGTCGAGTATTCCTTGACGATGATCCTTGTTTTCGTGTGTCGGGTTCTCCAGATGCGTGGTTTCCGCCTCCATTTTCACTCCTTCGTCTTCATGCACGGATTGTGATTGCGCCTGGGACAGCGCGTCCATCTCCGCGTCCAGATTGGCCTCGCCCCAATCTTCACTGTCCCAGGGCCCCCTGAGCTCAGGCGCATCAGACGCCCAGTACTCGGTATGCGCGTTCGTCCATTCTATTTTCGACGCCAGGTCGTACTTTTCCAGTTTGGGTTCAGGTGCGGAGTCGGGACCGAGTTCGACTTTAGGTTCCTCGTCCTCCTCCTTTATACCCCCTTCATCCTTAATTACATCACCATTCCCGTTTGCATTTGCATTTGCACTCTCCTCCCCACCTCCACCTCCACCCACAGCCTCGCCATTCACCGCTGGCGAGAGTAAAGCATTTTCGAAGGAGCAGGCGTGGGAGGGACATAATACCCCAGCTCCAGCCTCTTCAGCGTCGTCGCCGCGATCTCTGCGGAGTTGCCCACGCGAGAGGCGGTACGCCGGGTGCGTGGGCTCGTACCGTCCCGTGTGCGGGCGGAACGGGTCTTCCTTAGTCGGCGTCGTCGATGCATGTGCGGGCTCTGGCTCGATGTCTGACGCTGGTTGAGGGGCGAGTTCAGGTTCGGGTTCGGGGTCGTGTGCGGATTCGGTTGGGGGTTGGGTGGAGGCAGGGGAATTGGCTCTGGTATGGGCTCTGGGTCGGGAACTGGGTACCTTGGATTGGGGCTGAGATCGGCGGATGCAGGGGGAGTAGGGCTCGGAGGCGAGAATACTGGAGCTCGAGTTGGAGTTGGGACTGGATCTGGGACTGGGACTGGGACTGGGACTGTATCGCTAGCGGGGGCGAAGGTGAAGGCTTGGTTGTGAGGTCTACGAACATCGAAATCGAAATCGATCCGATCGAGTACGATGTGATGGTACTGAGGATGAAAAGATAGTACGACGAGTATTAGAGGACTTACATAGTGTCTGCTTCAATGTCCATCACCGCCATGAGAATGAGCAGCCGCTATAGACTGATGACTAGAGTAGCGGTGTGGGTTAGCGTAGTGAAAAATCTGTTCAAGACCAAAGTTTTCTTGATCTAGAAAGGACAATAGAGAGTTGTGTGGGATACCTACAACTTGAAATCAAGTAATTGAGCCTTGTAGAAGAGAAGACGAAAGAATACACAAAGGGAGAGGTTGAAGAGGAAGGTGGCTCTTTAAAACGATCCTTTGTGTGCTGATCATGATCCTAATCAAGTCACCGGCACCATGATTGGGTGTCCACGTTATGTCTTCGGCTGCTCCCGCTCCTTCTAATTGTGATTGTCATGTCATGTCATGTCAATACACGTTACAGTGCATCCTGAAGATATGAATACCACCTGCTTCTGGAAAAGTCGGAGAGGGTATGTATGCTTAGCAGATAGTAGAACCAAGAGGTGATGGGTGGGTCAGTGGTTTGAGTTTGAGTTGTGATGAGGCCGACAGCCTACAGGAAATCGCCAAATTTAATCGGAGCAGCCCTTCTTCCAATATTAACTGTAATTCAGACAGACTAGCGTTTTTAGTCTCATTTAATAGCCTCTTAAGGGTGGGCCCTTCCTTGGCTCAGTATCGGCGTATCCGAGTGATCCAGCGCAGCCCTCCTTGGATCTCTTGGAGCGTCGACGTCTTTCGCCATCCACTGCGCCTCGACCCCCAGGGTCCTCACGTGCTCCTGAGTCCGAGGGATTCACATAGACTGGCATTAGCAGTCAGCATATAATTTGAAAGTACTTGACTCGTGGAGATTAAACTACACATAACATGACGAAAATGAAACGAAATACAGAACAGAACAATACTGTAACGATACGAGAGCTCGAGCAAAGAAAGAAACCCAGAGGCATACACAATACACACATACACATACACGCGTCTCACATATTGGAATTCCGCCTCCCCTCCTGGGGTTCAAAACCGACTCATACACGGCTCTCGTCTCGTCATCCGGAATCATAAACGCGACATTCTCAAACGACCGCGCAAACCTTGCTCCCTGACTAACCAGCAGCTCCCGCCACACCCTCGCCACCGCCCTCACATCGTTCCTAAACACACCCGTGCCAAAGCTCCCCAGCACCAAATTCTTCGCGCCCTGCCTCTCAAAGAGCGCAAGCACCCTCGCCATGCGCTCGCGCATCACCTCCTCGATGTTCGCCTCGAGCTGCGGCGGCGGGATGTGCCGGAACCGATTCGCGCGCCGCACATGCGCCGCGTTCACCGCGGGGCTCGTGAGCACGTCCACCTGGCGCGGCGCGACCCACGCGCCCGCGTCGTCCCTGAAGATGTGCACATTCGGCGAGTAGATCATGCAGTGCGAGTAGAACCCGCCGCCGCTGTCCTTCGCGTGCGCCGCGTAGAACGGGCGCGCGGTCGGCGTGGTGAGCGAGACGTACAGCGTCGACGAGCGCGCGAGCGACTCCTCCTGCGCCCGCGCGCCCTCGAGAAACCCGCCCCCGGCTGCGTCGCCGACGCGAAGTTCAGAATCCCGATCCGCGCCGCGCCCGCGTCTTCCGAGGTGTTCGTGTTCGTGGCCGTCGCCGTCGGCTCCGAGGAGGACGAGAGGAACGCCGGCGAGGAGTGGAAGTACTGCGCCCCTTGGAGCGTGGACATGCCCAGCACGAGGATGTTCGTCGGCTTCCTGTTCGGCGCGTACCAGCTGTGCCGCGGCGGGTACTGCCAGTCTGTGAGCTCCGGCGCGTCGGGCGGGTACAGCCGCGTGCGCCGCATTGTCTTCGTGACATCCACGATCCCGTTGTTGATCGCCTCCACGGTGCTGAGTGCGATTTTTTGGAGGTAGAGGCGCCGTGCGCGGCGGTCGATGTTGCCTTGCTGCTGTTGCTGCGGCGGGACATCTGTGAGATCGTCCGAATTATCATCTGGTCCGTTTTGGTATTGGTTAGGAAGGGGGTGAGTAGGATGGGTGGTATGTCCGTTGACGGGGTGGGGATGAGGAGGAAGGAGGTTAGTTGGAGGGCGTGGGTGCGTCGTGTGTGGGTTAGGAGTAGGGTAAGGGTTAGGAGTAGGATAAGGGTTGGTAGCGTGAGGATAGGTCGGGTGAGGGTGAGCTATTTGGGGATGAGTAGGCTGAGGGTGAGCCGGATGGGGTGTAGCTGGCCGAGGATGGTTGGATTGAGGATTAGCTGGCCGAGGTGGCGCAGTCTGAGGATTGGGGGGCGAGGGAGTGTAGATTGAGGATTGGGAGGACGTGGAACTGTAGACTGTGGATTGGCTGGGCGAGGAAGTGCTGACTGTGGATTCGGAAGGCGGGGAGGAAGCGCAGACTGTAGATTAAGAGGGCGAGGGGCGCAGATTGTGGATTAGGAATGCGAGGAGGAAGCGCAGACTGAGGATTCGCAGGACGAGGTTGAGGATATGGCTGGTAAGGGTGTGATCTGTGCGGATGTCCGCCCGTCAGTCGGTCCATTAGCAAACTAGAGTTGTGTGCAGAGTTATGTGTCCGGTCAGCACCAGCGTCGTCAGCAGAGTGAGAGTGATGTCGACCGTTCGGACAGGTTTTGCAGAGCGGTGTATATAGATGATGCTTCCGCTGCCGCTGCCAATACCAGCGAGAAGATGTTGATGAGTAGCTAGGTCGAAAGAAGAAGAAGACGAAGCCTGGGAGCCAGTATAAAAGGCAGAGAGTTGCAAGGAGCAAACACGCGAGTTGCACACAGCCCGGTGCTGCAAACATTACCTGTTGTGGCTTCTAGATCTAAATAGATGCATCCGCAGCAGATGCAGATGTGCTAGCCATGGCAGATAGAGCACTTAGATGCTGAAAAGATTGGGTGGTGATCGTGGTTCTCCTCAACGTGCGCTTGTTGCCTCGCCTTGCCGATCTTGACTTCGGCATCTTCCGAGTTTTCACGGTTGCAACTCGGACGCAAAATTCATGAACGATGCCTTGATCAAGTCTTGATGTGTTATAACAACATTTCACTTCGTTCTTATTAATCTATTTCTCGTAGTGTAGACTTTTCTATTCGTTGTCCAAACAATTCACATTATTTGCTATTCAAAATCTCACCTAGTTGGAAATAAACCAAACAGATTTTATACAAGAAAATAGCGGCTTCTTTTCGAAGGTGATTATAGTTTCTATACAAAGTAATTTTTAATCCTGTTTGAAAAGGAACGTGAACTTTTCGGTATAAGTTCCGAAAAGCTGCTTTTGAGTTTCGAAGTGCATCGAATCGATATCAAAGGCCCATTACCTTTTTAAGTGAGTAAAGGCATTTAATGTGAACATATCTAGATTTCATAGTTGAGTATACACTTTAACAAAGGTTGAACTTGGTCCGGGGTGGGGAGCGAGCTTGCCGGTTATGAATTTATGTAACGTCGCATCGCAGCTCTTGACCACCTAATTGACAATCTCGAAAATATTTTTTGCATGTGTAGTCATACTCGTAGTCCCAAGAATTTTCTGCATACGGGGCCCCACCCAATTCCCCAACTTAAAGGTCCTCGAGTGGTTGTTCTGAATCGGATTCACTTCTACGCACCACTATGATCTCTAGTCACTCTCATCCTCGTCTGCTGAGATGTTTTTACCCCGACCTCAAATGCTGTACGCCATCCAGCATCCACGTAAAATAATCACCCATGGATAATTTAACCAGATGCGGAAAGATGTGATCGATAAACTGGCTCGTCACTACCAAGTCGGTTAGTATGTTACGAGTTAAAGGGCCGAATTCGGTATTGCATTGCTTTGAGTGGCTGACTCCTTCATGTTCATTCTCCCCCAGGGCGGACAGGTTGTCTATCACAGGACATAAACATAGCTTCTGCAGCTTGTGGTACGAAGGTTCCTCCTTGACGTGTGTCAGCATACGCTTGATTTCGCTTGAGTCCATCCTGAGGGATAAGGGCATTGATAGTTGTTTGAGATTTGGGAAATGCTCCACGAATAGGTGAATTTGTGAGAGAAGCAACGGGCTGGTTCCAAATTCCCCAAAACCACCCGTCAAATCAATCACCTCCAGCATAGGCCACCTTTGACCTGGTAATCCCGGCAAAGAAAGATGGTGAGCTGCTAACGGAACCAAGGGAACAGTGACCTCTCTGAGGTGCCTCCACGCTAAGATGTCCGGAAACAAGTTGCTGGGTAATGAAAGACCACCTCCCCAAATGCCACCATAAATATTGACGTATTGCACACAAGGCGCCGAAGAGATAATTCTACCAATGCTTTGTATGAGGTCTTCATCACCCAATGAAGGATCGTATCCTGTCAGGTCTATGGTGATACGTGCGAGCTGGACCGCCGTTATAGAATTGAGAAAGTGATCAACGATTCTTATGTTCCCCTGTAATGCGAGTTGATGTAACTCAGGCAGCTCCGCAGCAAATGTACTAGGCGTCGTTGTTGGTAGGGTTGCACTCCCCGAACAAAAGTCAATGTGAGAATCTTCAAGTTCTCAAAATGCGCCATTCGCGATAGGAGATCCATGACGTGGTGAACACCTAATTGGTTAATACCTAATCGTTGGATCTTGTTGAACTTGGGCATTATATCCAGCGTAGAGCGAGTGAGCTCTCCCTCCAAGGTGAGATCGACCAGCTGTTTCGATTTGATGGAGATAACGTGCAATAGGGAAGTAGCAAAGAATTCGTCCAAAGAAGATACATCACTGATAGTGAGAGTGGAAAGTGTGCCCGAAGCAAGGAGAAACAAAGTGGAGACACCTTGGGTAAGTCGATCGTTGAACATAAATGTCAGAGTCTGGAGAACTGGGAAGGCGGTAGACTGTCGATATAAGGCAATGAATGAGGCGACGTCATACGAAACAATGTTGTAGGTTTTGGCGTCCATATACAACACTTTGATTCGCCGCGCGTAGTAGTCAAATCGAGTAAGATGTTCCTCCAATATAATTCCGTTTGCCACCTCGACAAACAGTTCAGCGCAAAAATTTCTGAAATATCGTGCCATTTATCACTCACGAATCTGCCGTCCTTACACATCACAGATGGAATGGTTTTTATCAGACACGCCCACTGTTTTCGAGGGACTGATCTTGGCGGATTTTTTTGGATAGCCTAAACTTCCCCATAAAGCATTCATACCGACTTCTAGAAATTTGTGGCATGCTAACGAAGCCAATAAGAGATCCTGGTTAGTGATCTGTCCGAACAAGGAAAATATCTCTTTCAAGAGGTCTGGATCAGCCAGCACCTGTGATTTCGCAGAAAGAGGATATCCGACATCGGATGAGATGAGATGCTCTACGTCCAAGGCACTGAGAATGGTAGATCGATTAGCAAACGGTTTGTAGCATCGAAGAATCGGATAACATCGCAGTGCACAGATGTCAAACCCACCTTGGCCCACTACTATTTGATAAGTCGCCTTCAATTGGGGTGGACATTGGAAAAGGAGTCCAAATACTACAGCACCGGTAGGTTGACAATGCTGAATATGAGGGAGAATGGGATTGTTCAAGTTCGAGTTCAATCAACATCTGTGGGATAAAGACAAATCACGTACGTATTTATACTTCAATCCAACAGGCTGCGGAGAATTCCAATGGTATATGTATTGAAATAGTATTCGTAAGTTCAACGTCTTGAAGATCCAGTGGTCGTGGTTCTCTTCAAGTTTCAACGTGTGCTTGTCACGACTTGGATTGCCTCGCCCAAACCTCGTTTCCCCTACGCTTAACACTTCGGCATCTCCCGAGTTCTCACGAGTCACATACGCACCACGGCCGTCTGCTCGTGTCATCTTCCACTGTTGCCATTGCAGTCACCACTTTACGGTCATAAGGTTAGTACCATCCCCATAATGAGCCCAGATAAAGCCCCGGAGAGCAAGCTTGACCATATCTACCAGTGATGGCTATCGGAGACTGCGGAGATCTGGGTCCGGGCCTCGTGAGCCCATCTGGAGAAAGTTAAAATCGACGCTTAGGAAAGTCGCGGAATCGAATGAGGGCAGAGATGTATGGATGGACTTGGCTGGTGATTTGGATAGAATGAATTCACTCATCTGCCCTGCCGGTGCGCTTTAATAAGTTGGAAATTTTTGTCGTCGCATTGTATAATAGACAGATATGTGAAAATGCATCCGCGATAGGCTTTCGCAGTGGCTGGTTAAACTATGGCGGCTGCGTGCAAGTAGTTACACACTCCGGAATAGTAAACAGAAAATCCCAAAATAATGTTCAGACTTTACGAATGTCTAAATGGTTCAACCCTCCAACTGTTACGTTATTTAGAAATAGATCGCTCTGGAGTGATTTCGTAAGTAGTACACGCACTGTACGTGTGTTGAAGATATATTATGCCACTTATGTGTCTCGTGCAAAAAGGTGCATGCACAACTAAGCTGCAATTAGGACTGTACTCGTAACTCGACAAGCATTGATCGCGTGTTCATCTCAATCCTCAGAGAAGATATCTCCAACCGACTTTTGAAAACAAACGTTGTGGGGCATTTTGTTCAAATTGAAATTTCATGGAAGTCAAAATTCTAAAAAAGAAAATCATTTCTGGCTCAATATAGCTTGCTCTTGTTGGGCTCTCAAGGCTTTTATCCGTTCAAGAGAGTAAGTGATATGCTGGAGAGCCAGCGTTTATACGTCATGTCCCTGTGATCATACAATTATCAGGGCATTTAGTTGGATTGAAAAGTCGACAGTGTACAACAGTGTGCGCTAGTTGAAATTTATAGAAGAGAGCTGCGAAGACTGTGACATTATGCCGACATTGTCCCATTCATGTAAGTTAAGCATGAGCCTAGACATCATGATGACCGAAATGCTAGGTGAACGTTAACTTCAAATGTAGAAAAAAATTATAAGTTCAACTCTTACTCGCACGAAAGCATGGATAAACAACCGCGCAAGATTGGCTTTGAAAAAGAAACTATAGATAAGTCCTTCTTGAAATAGGGAGACCCAGATGCTCACTTGGGGAGCTGTGCGATAAAATTAATAATATATATCTTATTAGAAGCGTTGCATAATTACATAGAAAGTAACAGTGTTGGCCATGTTGAGCATTAACGCAATTCTAGTCACTGTTAATGACCGAGAAAACAAAGTGCGCAGATTGGAGGGAGATACACACAGGTAATATATAGTGCCTATCAGGGTGTGCAATATTTATTTTAACAAACCCTCAGCCTGACATCAGCAAAAGCACTTACCATCTCTTAGAAGCAGGGATCGAAGAGGCAGTCTATCCGGTCCAATGGCAGGTAACTTGCGAATCCTATCCCTCAAGATTTTGTGAAGGATTAATCCAAATACAAGGGAATCGTATGCGATGAGACACTCCCAAGATCCTGCTAGTCCTACGTGTAATGAAGATTAGAAATGACTAGCACCATGAGAGCTACGGACATGTAACTTGTAAACTCACTGATTGCACTGGTAACAGGGCAAAAACAATCAAACAATACTTCCATATACTTCATAAACGGACTGGTGCATACGTCTCATGAGATATCCCTATCTGACAGCCATCCGGTGCTGCAGTTCCCAATTCTTGCTTACGAGTTACGAGTCTCTGGTGTTGTGTTCGTCAATAGTCTGTGTATATAGACAAAAACACATAGGAGGTTCACGCATACCAGTGATATTGCTACCAGAATAAGAGCTACTACTGCCATGGAAAGTAGCACACGACGTGATCGCTCGTATAGGACGTATACTCGCAGACTAATAAACGCTGGGTACAGACATTCAGCAAAATCACGCATCAGTGAACCTTGAAAAGAATTACTCACCGCATACTAGTATTTCACTTGCTATTACTACACATTGCCGAAATATTGCCGGTATTTCCGGAAGGCACCTGTAATCAGTTGCCTTGATTTAGTCTGCCAATACCTGACTGCATCTGGTCACAATAATGCAGACCTCTGTACGATATTACGGAGAATTACGGAGACTCAGATTTATTTTGCATCAAGTTTATTCAAACGACTCACCGGAGGACCAAAGCCTTCTCGAGTAATCACCGGAATGAATGTCATGGCATTTGTCACCGCTGCAAAATATCTATGGATAAAAAATAGAAAAGCACTGAGGGTCTTTGGGCGCCTCCAAATGCAGTCGACTTCGGTCCCAAATGTGATTATGTGATCATAAAACAGAGAGACTGCAGCTGCAATGTGAATGCAGTCATATACCCAACTGGAATTGAGAAATTAACTTAAATGACAATGTAGCAGTTGAGGTGCGCGTTCGCAGCATTGAGCACTTACGTTTCATAACTGTTGGCAGAAATGTCGATGGCTATATTTGGGCTGTTCATAGAATGAATAACATACAAGTATGAGATTTAAAGACGCAGAAGTTTGGGATTCAAGTCGTTTTCATGAGGATTATAAACAAAAGCTCAAGGTGACAAATATAAAGATGTGATCGTTCATCTTTCAACTGCCATGAGTATCAGGCATCTGCTGACTTTGCTGTGCTGTGCTTTGGAAGTGAGATTGTTTTACAGTTCGTCGGGAGGTCTATGAAATGCAGACCACGAGCTCAGAGCAATCAAATGTATTCACAAAAATGGCACTTTAGACACTATGCAGGAAATCTACGGTTGGCCCGGTTTCCAACAGTTGTAAGGTGATTCATTCGGGCTTGGGTTGGTCATGAAATTGAGACCAACGGGATCGACGAAATTACATGAACTTATACCATATGCATACAGGTAATAAATAGAAGTTTTTACTCGTCTTGTACGTGTGATTACACAATGAGCGCATTTAGATAGAGATTTATTCATATTTCCTCGAAAATAAATGAAGGGATCTGCGAGGGCTTCGACATTATACCGACATCGGCTCTTTCATGTAAGTTGAGCATGAGCCGAGACATCATGATAACAGAAATACTAAGCAACGGTCAGCTTCAAATGTAGAATATCATAGAGTCTGACTCTCACTTGCACGATAGCGTAGACAGACAACCGCGCAAGATTGGCTGACGAATCAGCCAGTGATAAGTTTTCCTTAGAAATTTAGGAGAACAAAGGGACTCACTTGGGGAGCTAAACAGAATTATTAGTAATAAGTATGGTATTAAAAGCGTGGCATAATTACATAGAAAGTAACTGTGTTGGTCATGTTGAGTATGACTGCTATCCTATCAGACATTGTAAGCAGCCAAAAAAGGAGCATTATAATTTGAGAGTTTGAGAGCAATACCTACAGGTAATATACGACACCTGACGTAGTATAAAACATTTTAAACGAGAAGACCTAACATCTGGAAAAGTACACACCATCTCTCAGAAGCAAAGATTCTAGAGACAATCTGTTCAGTCCAATGGTAGGTAAGCGAGTCCTATCCTTCAATATTTGATGTAGGATTAGTCCGAAAATAAGAGAATCGTATACGATGAGGCATTCCCAAGCTCCTGCTAATTCTATGTATAAATTTTGAGAATTAGAAAGGATTAGTACGATGTGAGACCAGCAGATAAGCTCACTGATTGCGCTGATTAAATTTTGAGAACAAGGTAAAATCGATCAAAAAGATACTCTGGTACAGGCCGTCAATGAGCAGGTACGTACGTTTCATGAGATATGCCAAATTGACAACCGTCAGGTGTTGTAGTATCTGATGCTTGTTTACGAGTTAACATTACCTGGCATTGCATAAATTGGTGATTAGTCTAAGGACCCTTATATCAAGAAACAAAAAAGCAGGTTCAAGACATACCAGCGATGTTACTGTAAGGATTAGGGCTACCACTACCATGAAAAGTAACAAGCGACGTGATCTCTTATACAGGGCGTATATTCTTAGGCTGAGAAATACTGAACATTCAGCAAATACGTGCATTAGTGAACCATTGGAAGACCTGAGGCTGATAGAAATTTACTCACTGCATACAAGAATTTCACTTCCCACTACAAGAAATTCACGAAATATTCCCGGAGCTTCTATGAAGCATCTAGAAGTGATTCCATTGAGTTTGTTGGCCAACATCTGGTCACAGTAAATCAGACCTCTGTGCGATATTGCAAAACTTAGATATGCCAATCAAATGAAATTTTATTTAAAGAAATCACCTCAGGACCTGAGCCGCTTCCTGTAGCTTCGTCGAATGCGGGGATAAACAGCATAATGTTTGTCACCACAGCGAAATATCTATGAATAAAAAACAGGTAGGCGCTCAGTGTCTTCGGCCGCCTCCAAATGTAGTCTACTTCGGTTCCGAAGGTGATTATATGATCGTAAAATAGACACGACATAGCCGAATAATGAATGTAGTTATGGACCCAGCTAAAAATGAGAACCCAGGTTAACCGACAGTATAGACAGTGAGGTACACATTTGCACTTACATTTCATAACTGTTCGAGGAGATACCAATTATTGTACTTGCGCTGGCCATCCGATGAAGAGCAAAAGATAGTATAACTCACAGAAGGACGAGGCTTTATGTCTGTCGTGTGATTATGGGGATTCAGGCTATAAACGAAAATAGGGTGGAAAAATACCAAATTTTCAGATTTCAGCTACCTTTACTATACTTGGGAAGTGAGATCCTCATACAGCTCTTCAGGAGGTGAGACGCGCTGCAAAACAACGCTATAGGGAAGGAAAGTCACGGATGATGGGCCCTTACTTTTAAATCATCTCCGAGGTTCGCAGCGATAATCAAATTTGGCGATCGAGGTGGGCCGTGAGTTGGTGATGAAGTTGAGACCAAAGTGATCAACAAATATATGCCATGGACTGTCGCCTACATGTCGTCAACATCATTCTGATATAAAGATAGGCAATCAATAATGACCTCGACTTCCCCTGCTGTGAAAATTTGTTCTACAGGCTTATCAAATCATCAAGAATGCGGAAGAAAAGCGAGAATCAAGAACCATGACTCCCGATGATAACCTGGTCAACGGGTTCCTAGAATAATATCAGTCGTTCCTCCGAGAGAGATGATACCATAGATTTCTGTTTCACTACAAAAGTTGATGATAAGCAGATGCCAGACTAAAAGTACATTCTATTTTATTTATCACCGGAAGCAATGATCTGTGAGATAGAGTATCATCAATTCTCATATTTCGGCCCAGAGTACAACATTAAGTTCTCACCTGACCGCTATATGTAGTAGATGGGCATTAATTAGATTTCGCCTGAGCAGACAGCTTCGATCCAAGCAACATCGTTCCTTCCAGTCGCCAGATTATGATCCCCGTCGTAGGTAACAACAATGTCATCCTCAATCCTCACTCCAACTGGCTCATACGTTTTGAGAACATCATGGTTTATGTGCTTCGAGTTGCAAACGGCTGCCAGGAGATATGGAGAGAGGATTTAAGATCTTTGAGGAACAGTAAGTATATTATTAACTTTCCATAATGCTGTACTTGCACGTATGATCACCATGAAAGAGGGTACGATAGCAGATGAGCTGCGCAACATCCCAATGGAGTCGAGCACCGTGTCGAAGGATTCCGGAATAGCCCAATGTACAGGAAGAAGCTTGTTACACAATAATACTCAGTCAGATATAGAACCGACTATATTGATACGCTACACTACCTGTTACACAATAATACTAGTGTAGATACGTGATCAGTAATCTAATATGGAGCTACGTTATGAAGGATGCTCACCTCAGTCAGATATAGAACCGACTGAGGTGCATCGGATGGGAATGAGGGAATTTATAGTACGAAAATTTAATGGTTAGAAATAAATGTAAACATAAAAGCAAGAAAACTTTTCGATCGCGCAGGCGCGTTATGCGCCTGCTATGCACATATGCCGATGCCAAGCACGGCGGTGCTTTTGGTGAGGCACCTCTCGACATAAGAGCAACATACCGAACCCATACATATTACTGTCCGCCATTGCAGCTTAATCAATAATGTGACTCGCAGTACGGCGATAGAAAAATAGCACTAGGTATCCAACAAGCTTGAAAGCAGCCTATGCAAACGACGAATAAGGTGAGTGATGATAAATGACATCCTAGAATGCTGACGTGCGACATGGCATTACGGGGCTATGAGCAATATTGAGCTTGCATCGAACAACCTGTTCCATAGAGATTATGCATCGGCTGTGCTCACTTTGTGCTAAGTGCGTTGTGAGTTGGTTGTGAGCATGTGTTGAATGTGCGAAAAGGAAACGGTTCGACCGGCTTAGTAAGCGGGAGTGGGGATCCAGGTTTGCCATCACCTCGTACAATACTATACGGTACAAACTTGTACTCGTTGCTCTTCTCGCCAGCAGCACTCATTTATGTTCTGTTTCTGTACGATAATTACCAGGATAATCACCAGTGTCTTCTGCTGTAGCCTCAACAGGTTCATGCCGTACATATTGGAGTACATGACAACACCATCTGAATTTTCGAAATGGAAGCTCCTATCCCATTCAAACTACTGGATGGCTTCGGGCTATATTTGTCGGGACAAGATATCACAACAGATGAGGCCTTCCAGTATGCTCTTGAATTTTTATAAATCTCTTCTAGAAACTTATCCAAATTGAAGAGCTAAATCAGGTGCGTAATAGCCTTATAATTAGAATGGTCCTGTGAAGAATTTATCTTTGTTAAGGCACCTGCTCATTTGCCAGGAACTTTCTAGAACCTGGGGAACCATTTCATGTATTATTGGTACTGGGCTGTGCGTATTTACTTCGAGTTACCATTTACACCAGGACTCGAACTCTTGTCGTGGCTAATGATGCATGACTCTTCAATATCTTATTTCTGGATCTTTGGCATATAAGTTTCGCTTGTGCAGTGCAGTGCAGTGCAGCTGCTGGCTACATTTCCCTTTCTTCTTCAAACATGGATAGCCATGAGAATTGCAGGAAGTCCCTGGACCTGCAAGATATCACCACACCAACATTGAAGAATTTGCCGAGCTCGGGTGGTGGCCCTCCTTACAGTGTACTTGAGGCTTTTTCCTTTTCCCCTCCTTCGAACCTCAGCCTAGGTGGTTCAGACGATCTTCCTTCCTCGGAAAATAATTCTCTCGTAAGCATCATTCTTTCCACTTCAACATCGACTCACATTGAGAAAAATCCCTACAAGGTTGACTGGTACGCAAGCTCCCATTTGGATCTTCAATTTCCTCCTGAAGAGTTTGAACTAGAATATGGTCCGTATATCAGACTTCATACAACTAAGTTACTCCGTTTTAGTCACATCTAATAAATATCTTGGATAGGTCTCGAAGCCGCAGAATATGCAAACGTATGGCATGTCTATAACGAAGAGAGCACCAAAACCGATGCCGCCACAGTGGACGCGTCCAATAGAGGTATCGATGTCCTTCTTGTTTTTGTGCGTAAACTTTCACTATTATGCTTTGCCATTTGTCTCACCGCTTTCCATGCCAAAAGACGGGCTTATTTTCGGCCGTTCTAACTACCTTCATCATCCAATCATACCAACTCCTGATCCCTAATCCTTTGGACACCACAAACACCTTATTATCTCAATATCTTTCTGAACAAACTGGCGCCCTAGCCACATCTTTGAACTCTTCGCGACTCACCAAGGTTATGGATGCCACACCGACACTGGTTGAAGTTCGATGGGTCAACGGCCTCTGGTTCGCAGCGCTAGTCTGCAGTCTTTCAGCGGGACTTTTCTCTATGCTAGCAAAGCAATGGCTGCAGGCCACACCTGACATTTCCGGCTCCCCCTCAGCATAGAGCCCGCCAACGTCAACGCCGATACAATCAGGCCCAAACATGGCATGTGGCGGCAGTCATCAGCGCACTCCCTTTACTACTTCACGTCTCCTTGTTACTTTTTTTTTGCCGGTCTGATTGTCCTTCTATGGTCCGGAAATCTTGCCATCACGGTCGTGACCTTTGTCATAGTTGCTCTTGCTTATGGATTATATTTTGGCTCTGTGTGGTTATCGATGGTTTACCCAGATTGTCCGTACCGCCACCCTATCGCAGACCAGCTGCGCTGCTTGATGGAACAGTACCGAAGCTTGACAACATTAGATTCGTCTCAAGAAGAGTTGGATACAGTGATGCAAGAATTAACTATTCTTTGGAAAGAGCCAGGCCAGTTTTTACTTTCAACTCATTTGTGTGATAGATTGTATTACTGATATTATTATGGTTTAATTAGATTATCATTTGGTTCATATGCAATCTAACGATTTTGTCGATGCCTCTTGTTTAGTTTGGCTTTTTGACAAGTGCCTGAATGTGACTGCCAATGTGGTTGGCCTACAAGCTATTGGTGGGCTTCCTCGCAATTTCACAGCATTCCATGTCCTTCGGAAAGCGGGAGCAGTGTCTCTCATTCTGGAGGAGTTTAGGAAATGTTTCCACAGAGATGTCACCCTGGACTCACAGTGGTATATCTTGAAGGCCGAGCATGCGGAGAAGTATTGCAGGGCATGGATGCGGTTGACATATGGGACATCGCAGAAATGGCCACATGAGTTGATTGAGCCGGCTAGAGCGCATTGCGCGGGGTGAAAGGTCTCAGCAATGTCAGTGCTATAGCAGCATGCACACGTGCTATCGCCGCATCCCTTCAAGCAAAAGATGGTCGTCTCCTGATCGTTTCCTATCTCTCCCAATGTGCGGAAGGCCAAGTCGAATTTAGTCATCAGATGCAATGTTGGTTACTTGACACCTTCCTCCAGTGCTCTTTCCTTTCAAGAGCACAATTTAGAGCCTAAAGACCATATCGCAAAGAAGGCCGTTCCCATCCTCCTTCAGCTCCTACATAACACCAAGCACACCTTTGCCTCTCAGGTCCGCAGTGCCATTGCTCTGTCTCTTAGCTGTATGACTGGTGGTGAAGCTGACTTAACAGTCTTCAACAATGAAGACAAACGGCAAGAGCAATTCTGTGAACTTATCATACCCTCACTAGCCAAAATTGTTAGCAATCCATCCAGCTACGGTGTGGATGATGAGCTTCTAGATATACTTGCCACGGTTTGTACGCTTGGCATCCCTCGCATTTGCACCAAACAAGATCAATACACCCAAGATGCGCACTCGGTCTATAAGTCCACTGAAGCCTGTTGCCCAACAGGGTTTGTCAAGATTATACCTCGACGGGCGCATCAAGAACCTGCCTAGCAGCGTGCTAGCAGATGTCCACCAGATTCTATATCCGCCGGTTATGTTGAAGAGGGTGGAACACGCTCTGTTTGTCAAGGCACTGCTGCAGGCACTGTGGTCGACAACCGACCCACGGGTGATGGTCGGGTCTGCTCTGCGACTGCTTGAGCCGTTGCTTTTGAATCCCGATCCAGCTATTGTGGATACATTCATCGAAGGAAAGGGTATCGCTGTTCTGCTGCCAGCGGCGCAGACTGGCGATACTGACAGTCGCCGTCTCCAGCTGGACTGTCTGCGGAACATCTGTTTATTTGTACGGCTCCACGGCAGAGAGCTATTCTTCCTCTTCTTCTCATGTCATCCTTCCACCGTTGCCATTGCCATTGCCACCTCACAATCATGAGGCTAGTATCATTGATAAAGCCTCGGAGAGCAGGCTTGACCATATTTTCAATTCTGACTTTCTCACTGTGCTCAACAAGACTGTCGCTGCATGTCAGTGGTGGCTGCCAGAGATTGCAGCAATCTGGGTCCCGGCGTTACTGAAGTTATGTGAGCTTCGACCTCATGAACCCATCTGGAGAAAGGTGGAGTCAACCTTTAGGAGATTTGCAGAATCGAATGAGGGCAGGGATGGATGGATGGATTCATTGGTTGGTGATTTGGATCGAATGAATGCACTCATCTACCCTGCCAGTGCACCTTGATAAGATGGAAATCGTTATCATCGCATTGAATAATAGACAGATAATGTGGAAGTGTATCAGGGGTTTTAATATAGGCAGCATGTTAGGGTGTGTATAAAATTTCAAACTCCCGAGCTTTGAGCACCATGTATCACTGCATATATACTTGTTCATTTTTGCTTAGTATATTCCATGCCTCGCAGACTGCATTTGATCAGTTGGATAGACCATTCTATATGCAAATACAAGCCAGTAAGCCACTACTGACCAGCTTTTAGGCAACAACCTGCAAGCAATGGTCTAATTTTTATCACAAGAAAGACTGGAAGGTCGAACCTATGTTACCAAATTTGATGTTTGAGAAGGTGACATTGACAGTGGGTCCGCCAGATGTGTCAAGTCCACCAGGGCAGCTTCCAACTATGGGGCCGTTGAGCCAGGTCATCCATCATCAAAAGTCATTTCATTTCCACTGCTGGCATTGACCAGTGTAAGTAAAACTTACAGCAATTTAAATACAGAACTTATGTAAGAATTGCTGTAAGTATGACATACAGCACTTCTGTTTGAAAATAATACAGATAACAAACAGTATTTTTGTTTCTAAGCTGTAAGTCAATAATACACTGGAATAAAGAGAATTTCTATTCTTTGTCTGTTTGTTAAATATACAGAATAGCTGTATGTAATTGCTGTATGTTATACAAACACGAGTTCTATAAATAAAACTTACAGTCAAAGTACAGAATTTATGTATATAATTGCTGTAAGTAAAACTTACACTGAAATATACAGTATTCAACTCACTCAGCAAGTCAATGAGTGTGTGAAGAATTCGCATTTTGAGTGCAATGGCGACTTGCACTCGACAAAGATGATTTTATTCAAACACTGGAATAGTGTGGAGGAGATTGACGATGCACTTGTGGAGAGCTAAGTCAACATTCTCATGACTCGGGCGTCCGCGCTGCCATTCGCATAATATTATGCACTTATCAATCGCCCGTGAAGCCTCAACGACGTTCAACCACCAACAACATACCCTCTCCAATGTACGTCAACGGTATAACACAATCCGATCACGAACGGTGGAACAGGATCACGGCAAGTTGTATTAACAATTTTATTTCATTTTCCTTTATCTTTTTCATTTGGTTTTTTTTATCCCTTTTACTATGTACAAGCAGCCAAGCGCACGAGGACGGACGCCGCCGTGTCAATCCCCTGCTGGAGATGCAAAGCCACAATGTAGTTGAAGGGCTACGATGGGGAACGCCCTTGAGCAAGGCTGAGCCGTATGTGAGCCTAGGAACTCCTGAAAGCCATTGGCACGCCCGTGATTCATCCTTCAACCGCTCGATATGCACTTCTTTATTTGAATTTATTCAAATGGGCACTTAGATATGATTTCACATTCGGAAATGGCATCCGGTGGTGTAAGAGAACGCGCACACTAGGATTCGTATATACGGACAATATGCAGGAGTTGGATCCCCTAGTGAATAAACCCCACATTTTTACTCTGATAAATTGCTTCGCCATCCAAGCCACATCGAGATCGAGCCTACCACACTACCAAACATCTAATTTGTACCTACTTCAACAACCATAGTCCTTCTCACCAGGAAAGATTTACCTCTTCCACAATAGACTTGCTTTTCATTTTGGCCTTGTCGTTTACAGAAGACTTACTGATGCTTGATTTTTGTAGTTAGTAAAGCATGTGTCAATGACATTAAATTGATTAAATTGAATGATAGTGCACGTCTTTGTACCAATGAAATTAAATTGAATGTAAAGCAAGTCAATTCCAGTGTTTGAATAAAGTCATTTTTTGTCGAGTGCAAGTTGCCATCACGCTCGAAATGCGAATTCTTCATGCACTCATTGACTTGCTGAGTGAGTTGAATACTGTATATTTCAGTGTAAGTTTTATTTACAGCAATTATATACATAAATTCTGTACTTTGACTGTAAGTTTTATTTATAGAACTCGTGTTTGTATAACATACAGCAATTACATACAGCTATTCTGTATATTTAACAAACAGACAAAGAATAGAAATTCTCTTTATTCCAGTGTATTATTGACTTACAGCTTAGAAACAGAAATACTGTTTGTTATCTGTATTATTTTCAAACAGAAGTGCTGTATGTCATACTTACAGCAATTCTTACATAAGTTCTGTATTTAATTCACTGTAAGTTTTACTTACATTGGTCAGTGCCAGCAGTGTTCAAGCCCCTTGTGGTGCTCAAAATCCATATATGGTATTCCCATTAGCTTATAACACACTGCTAAAATTCTACCCTAAGTGAAAGGTAAAATAATGTTTGTGGGAATGTCAATGACAGTAAATTAATTCCCTAGGATTCCGATGTATATAGAATGGTAACTATACCTTTACAATACCCATGAAAGGGTGTTGAAATTTATTAGTCATCTGACAGGAAATATTTCAAGAGTTGAAAGGGAATACAAGTCCATAGAGGTGTACATGGCATGTACAACCCTTATTAAAAATCTAGCTGACTTGTTAATCTGATTGAACATACTATGAGCGACACTGACAGGACTTAAGGTAAGGTAGAGGACATGCGCTACTGTCAACATCACGTGTATGTGACCTCCTGTGTGACTCACTGCTGTTTCCACACCCGACCATGCTGTTGACTTACTCTTGTGCTTCAAGTCACTTCATATTTCCCAAGGGCAACTTTTTGACATAGTTTCAAAAATTGTTTCCAACAAGTCATTCTTATTTTAATAAAGCAACTTTTGCAGCCAAAATTTTATTTAACCAAGATTTGAGTATGCCCCAAGGGATTTTACATGTTTTCCAGTGATTTTGTCACGCAATGATCATGTGATGTAGACACAAGCGCATGTCTTCTACTCTTAGATGTGGGCCATCCTATTCGACAGACATCTGAGATGTGACTAAAAGGTGACAGAGGTGTCCAAAAATGGAAGGTGCTCGCAAAAACACAGTAAATGCAAATTTATGAACATTGGGCTCGAAAATTAGAATTCTGCTTCCCACAAATGATAGTAATAGATGTTTAAATATTATCTAAAATTTTTATAGTGATCTGTGAAGAATTGAGTGAGTTATTTTCCAAAGAAGGTCAATCAATATTTGATCAATGATCACAACAGATTGGTTCAACAACGCTTCCTTCCGCTCTCACTCTGCCTCTCAAAACTCTCATGAATGACAGCTAGACAATACTGTGTTTCCCAAGCTCCTCCATTATTTTGTTGGGCAGGACACGGTGCCCACAATACCTCCTCAAAGCCCAAGCTGCTTGTCTCCCATTTAAACCACAGCTATATGCATCCATGAAATGAAGAGATCAGTTGCTGAATTTGCGCATCATTGATAAGGGGATTGACTCAAGAGATGTGACAAGGTTTTCTCCAAATGATCTTCATCAGAAGATGCAGGGTAAGTCCTACAGATTGTTTTGCATGTCCCCAGCATTATTCAGCAATGAAGTTCAGTTCACAGTGGGCTTGTAGATAGGCTTTCCGGTGAGTGGATCGCATTTTGTGACCTCAATTCCCAGTTATGGCCTTCCTTTGTGATGTTCTTAGGCATATGTATGCCGTGCTGATAATGCGTTCTCTGCCTGCTTGAGATGAGTTGTTGCATTGTCATAGACCAAAACATGGTGGTACTGTGGGTAATATTTCAGCAGTATGTCCATTGCCGCCTGAGCTTGTTCCTGGATTTCATCGTTGGAGAAATATCCATTGCGCTTTGCCCCAGGTTTAAAAAAGTCGGCGTGCATTTTCTTTTTCATCTGGTGATCAAAGCCATCCAAAGTCTACTGACACAAAATCTGCCACCATCAATGATGCACCTTTGCCTTTTGCACAGTTTTGCAGTGGCATCTTATGATACCAACCTTTCTTCCGTCAATTGTGTGCGAGAAGACTGATTCATTGTGAAACCATGTGATGATCCTTTTATTCAAGGAATCTTGAGGAGCTGATTCAACTAGCTTTGCATCCCACATTGCCATCCTTTCTGAATGTGACGCCATTGTGGTAAGAAGACATTTTTCTGATAGAAGACCACATCGTCCCGCTCATGGCCATCAGCGTATTGATCCTTGGGTGGCCTTATAGTGGTAGCCCAGTGAATTAAGGTAACAACAAGCTGTTTTCTGGCTTATCTTTTTTTGATACCAAATTTCTGCATGATGTCTGGCTCAGCAAGAAAGTCCATCAATTTCCGTGCAGATATTTCATTTCTGATTGATAGAAGATAGATGTTGATTTTGTTTTTTAGGTTCGTTGGCCAGCATACTCTCATTCCAGTCTCCAAAGGGTTGATAGGTAAGACTTTTGGTCATCCATGAATGCTCAACACAGTTGTTGAAGGTACGACAAAGCGCAGTGGCAGCCCTCATCTGATCCCAGTAGCCCCTTGAAGTGAAGATGACCCAGTGGCAATAAGTTTTTGAAATTGGGTTGGTGAACATATTGAGCATTGAACACATTACTTCTAGATGTGCACAGGTCCAGATATCAATATCTGGATTCTTGTGTCCAGCTCCAGTATCTCGCTTTGGTCGCATGTGTTTGTTGAGATCAATGAGTGCTTCATCAGCAGATTTTATGGTAGGCACAACATGAAGATGACCAGCACACTGTCATGGTGCATCTTTGGGTATAAAAGGTGTGTAGCCATATCTTTTTGGTGGTCCTGAAGGCGGCATTTCTATTTCAACACCATTCACATTGATTTTGTTGGGTACATTGATCTCTGAGTTGCCATCCAATGACTCCAAGTCTGAGTCTGAGTCTAGGTCCACTTCTGGTTCAATATCTGCAAGGCCTGGCTATCTTCAAAAGAATTCATGTCCATCAATTTCTGTGTTGTGTGGTACGTGCTCCTTGATGATGGAGAAGACTTGCGAACTCGGACCCAGATAGGATTGTGCTGTATCATCTTCTTTTGGAACTATGCATTGAAAGGTTTGTTGCATTTTTCTTCTAGAATTTTTGACTCTGAAGACTGAAAAGCGCATTTCTAGCATGCTGTAGTAGTGTGTATCTAAATAACATCTCTGTTAAAGAAAACAATACTAATACATAAACTGCACATTTTCCTTTCCTATTGGATCCCCTAACTCTGTATTATGGTGTGTTTTTGTATTTT